>JAQZBX010051322.1:0-19413 GCA_029593785.1 Cabassous unicinctus | reverse complement strand
CTCACCTCTAGAGCCTTACCGCTTACATCTGCAGAGCCTGGAACCATTCACAGGCTCCGGGGCCTTGGCTGTGGACGTGCTCCTTGGGGCCTCTGTTTAACCCACCAGATGCCGCTGTCCCGGTCCTGCAGTGGTTGCTCGATGTCTTGTGAAACCTCCAAGTCTTTCTGTTTTGTTCTTGTTTAAAAAACGTGCAGTGTTTTGCAGTGTTTGCGTTTATTTGTATTTTATAAGGTAGTATGACAAAGTACTTTGGACACACGTAACTCCTTTTTACTTAACGATGCAACATGGACTTCTTCCTGCAACAATTACAATATAATGTTGCCTTATGTGGTAACCACACCATATTCAAACCAGTTTTCTCTCATAGAACGTGACAGTTATTTTTGTTTTCTTGAATTAGAAACTGCTGTAGTGAACAACTTTGTAACCAGATTGTTAGAAGTAGACTTTCCTGGTCCAATGGTATGCAAAATTTAAGCTTTATCTCCACCAACATACCATTTTTCATCTAGCATACTGGCAGAAACCTAAAAATCTGGATTTCTGGATTCTCTGGTGAAGCTGTGGGAACCAGGCCAGTGGAAGCGTATACGAGATTTATGAGGGCAGCATGCGTCAGGGCAGGAGACCGACGGTCGTCTGCATGTCTGCTCGGGACGAGTCCCCACGCGGCCTCGCGTGTTCACGTGGTGTGGGGTTGAGCGAAAAAGCAAGGGACAGAACGACGTGTGTCAGATGTCACCTTTTGTGTTGAGGGGGGACCCAGACTTGTGTACATCTGACTAATCTTCCATAAAGAAATTCTGGAGGCGTTACCCCTGTGTTCTGGCTGTGCGTGTGGTGGGGTGGATAGGAGGAGGGTTTTCACTCTATACCTTCTGATGCTTTTAAAATTTTTGAATCAGGTGAATATTTTCAATTCAAAATGTTTAAAAGTTTCTGCGAAGTCCAGTGGCCTAGCACCGCACGCGGGCTCACCCCCCACCGCGCCACCCGAGTTCCCGTGGGAGCTGCCCGCGGAGCCTCGCCTGGCTGCCGTGGAGGTACCGGGCTGGCGCGGGGCGGTTTGGGGAGTCCGGGAGTCCGCGAGGCGGGCTGGCTGCGCTCGGACCGCGGTGGCTCTCGCCTTTGGCGGTGGACTCGGGGCTTTCCTGCCCACGGCGCTGCCCGCTCTTCGTCCGTCTTATCCCTGAGTGTTTTATGCCATGTGCTGTTATCAAAGGGGTTTGCCCGTTGTCTTTTTCTAACTGGTGATTGCTGGTCTGTAAGGAATTTCTTGTTTTTGTTTTTCATTAAATGTATTTTGAATGCTGCCACTTTAGTGAACTCTCGTCAGACGGACGGCCAGTTGGCTTTTGAGGCAGTCGCGGCTTTTGTAAGTGCTCTCGGAGCCCGGGTTCTGTGCTGGCCCCGCGTGGCGGGGTGCGGAGGAGCGCTGGCTGGCTTCTCCTCGTGGCGCCGGTCACGGCTGCTTGCATCATGTTCTGGCCGCCAGGGCTCCAGCGTCCCGGTGGCGTTTGCCTGAGGAGCCCAGGCCCCACGGCCGCTTCTGACCCAGCAGCCTCTGGTGGGCTGCGGAGCGGTGCTTCCTGCCTGTTGACTGGTGTGGGGGCCCAGCCTCAGAGAGGAGGCCCTGCTCCTCAAGGTGAGAGATACTGGGGTGCACTGGAGACCCTGACAAGAGGGTGGGTTTGGGAGGTATTCGGGGGTCAGAATATGGGGCCTCATAATGGATGGGTGTGGGGCTGGGACCTGGCACCCCCGAGGTAGGACTGAGGCCGGCCTGGTAATGGAGCTGCTGCACTGGGCTGCACGGGGAGGGCGAGGGGGGCCTAGCAGGTAGCTCCTGTGCACCGCACCCCGCTCCATGGTGCATCTGGCCTGGGCCTCTCATACCCAGTTGTGTGCCTGAGTTCTGGGGTGAGGGGGGTGGCAGAGTCAGACGCGCCCCACCCTTAGTCCCCTCCCGTGGCAGAGCCTGCCAGGGTCTCAGCGGCTTGCGAGGAGGTTACTTTGGACCTGGACAGAGGAGCTGGTCCCGGGGGGCGGGGGGGCCCGGGGTGAGGCGGGTGGTGCCCCCTGGCATTTGCAGAAGGCTTCCCTGGCCCAGGTGACCTGACATGGCCTTAGCTGGGCATGGGGAGCCATGCTGGGTCCACCCCCCACCCCCCCCAGAGCAGGGCCGAGAGGCTGAGGGTCTTCCCGTCAGCCCCTGGCGTGGGGGAGCCCGGCTCCTGCCTAGGGTGTTCCCTCCACCCCAGGAAGTGGACTCTCAGACCCAAGTGCTCCTCAGACGTTTCTGGTCCACGGATTCGTTGCCAGGACCCTGTGCAGTGAACACCTGGTGGTGAGGCTGGTCAGGGCTGTGGTGGGGGCGGGGCGTCAGCTGCCTGCCCTCCCCACTGTCCACGTCTCCCCCAGCGGCACCGGTGGCCTCTGGCGCCTGCTCCCCGGTTGCCCACCTGACCGCAGTCCCCCCACGAAGGCCGTCGCTGTCTCTAGCCCCAGCCCTGCTCTCCGCCCACACCCCTCTGCAGCCCCCGACCTTCTCTGGCTGGTGGCACCCTCTCTCCTGCCTCGGCTTGGAAGAAACTGAGGGATGAGCTCAGTTCCCCGGGGCCGTGTGGCCGGCCCCCTTCTGGCCACTCCTTGGGCAGGGCAGGCTGCGGCGATCCTCATGGGGCTCCGTGGTGACCGCCCACAGGTGGCCACCCTGCGAAGGGCAGGCTCTGCGCACCCAGGCCTGGGACCCGCCTTCCCTGTGCGCTGTCCACGTGGCCCTGAGAGGCGGGGACAAGTGCACCTGGGCACCGTGTACGGCCCCCCACCTCCTCGTTTCTGTGTCCCCTTTTCATCAACCTGTTCTTGCAAAGTTCAAGTTGTGCGTCTTAAAAATTAGACCCAGCATCAATTTTTCTGTTTGTGTGTGTGTTCTGGTGAGCTTTTCTATAGTTTCAGATTTGCATTTAAGTATCTGTCAGTTCCATTTGAGGTTTAGTAAGAAAGTACTGATCACTCTCAGGCCGAACTGAGGTTTCTTTAGAAAATAGCTTGGTAGAAAGGAGCTAGGAAGTAGGCGCCAGGAGTCATAAAGTGTGTCAACCCCTCATGTCACCCCCAGTGTGCCAGGTGCCCTTGTCGCCGCAGACGGAGTGGAGGCCACTGGCGAGGACACGTGGGCCAGGTGGCTGCGGGCGAGGGGGAGGCCGAAGAATGACCTGAGCCGCTGGTCGTGATGGTGGTGTCCCCCAGAGCTGGGGAGGACCAGGGGACCTTCCCCTGGGGGGGTCGCCAAGAGGCAGGGCTCAGCTGGCAACCCTGCTGGGGGTAACTGGGGGGCGTCGGTGTGTAGAGGGCATCTTGAGCTGTGGGATGGATGAGGCAGCCCGGGAGGGCCGGCAGGTGGACAGGAGGGCGTGCCCGGCCCCGCTGGAGTTGGGGCTTCGGTGCCCCCGAGGGGGCGGCTGGGGAGGGGGAGGGCGGGCAGGGCCTGGGGCAGGCGATGCGCAGCCACCTGCGCATCGATCCGCCGAAGCCCCGCCCCGGCCGGGCAAGCCCCGCCCCGCTGGCCCCGCCCCCGGGCTGCGGCGCGCCGGCCTGGGCAGTGCAGTGCGGGGCCGGACACTGCGTGGTGGCGGCCGCGGGGCCCCCTCAGTGCCCGGCGGAGCCATGGATCCCTCGCGCGCCATCCAGCACGAGATCAGCTCCCTGAAAGGTGCGGGCCGGCTTGGGGCATGGGCTCTGCGGGGGCCTCTGGCCGGGACAGCGCCCCGCGGGGCAGCGGCCAGGGGTCTGCCGCCCCCGGGGGCGGCATGGGGGGCGCGGGGCTGCAGCCGCAGCGGAGCCCAGTCTGGGCCCGCGCAGGGTCCCCTGGCCCGGCGTCCTGCAGGAGGCTGGCGGGCGGCGCTGCGGCCCTGCGGCGGGGGCGGGGCGGGCGCGTGCCCTGCCTGGGGCTCCCGCTTCCCTCCTCTGGGATCCCTGTGCGGCGCCCGGCGGGCCGGCCGCGGGCGAGTCCACACAGCGGCTTTGTCCTGGGAGGGAGGCGCGCTGCCCAAGGGCCCCGACCGGTTGCCCTGGAAACCCGGAGAGACCTGGAGGAGGGGCGAGGGGCTGCCCTGCCGCCAGGCTCTTCCGGAGCTGAGTCAGCAGGACTGCGGCAGCCGCAGGCCAGGGGCGGGGTAGGGGGCGTTTCGGAGCCGTGGGCCCTGGGGGCGCCCCGACCTAGGGGAGAAGGAGGCGTGGAGGAGCGAGCTGGGCGGCAGGGAACGTCCCGGCCCAGCTCCTCCACCCGCAGGCGCTCGGGCTAGTGGGAGGGGGAGGGGCTCCCCGCCGAGCCCCGCCCCTATTCCCGGAGCCCAGAGGGGCTGCTCTCTGCCCAGCATAGCATGGGGGGTAGGGGGCTGTGTGAGTGGGCTCCGGGGACAGGGTTTGCAGCCAGAGACCTTGGATCCAAGTGCTTGGGGGTGCTTCGAGCGAGGCTTGAGGTCACTTGGGGCAGTGGGGGTGGGAGGCTTGGGGATTTGGGAGGTTATGTTGTGGGAAGCACGGTAGGAAGATGGCAAGGAATATGTGGGGTGGGAATGGGGGAGCCCAGGGGTCGGTGCAGGGGCTGTGGGCCTGAAGGCCTGTCTGGACCCCAGCTGGTGTTGCTTCTGGGAAGCCTCGCGGTGGTGGCCCTGAGGCTGCACGCTCTGCAGGGCTTGGGGCAGGGTCCTGCTGCTCCTGGTCTCCCCCTCCCCCCTGAGCTGGGGCTGGCTGGGGGTGGGGGGTGGGGCAGAGGCCAGGAGTGCGGGTGCCCAGGGAACTGAGGGGCAGGAGACTGTGGGAACAGTTGGCGGCTCCTTCAGGCAAAGCTTGAGTTTCCACCGCTGCACTGCGTGCATGCGTGTGCATGCGTGTGCATGTGTGTGCGCTGTATTTGGAGCCTGCTCAGGCGGGGCCATGGCCAGGCCCATAAACGCCGCTTAGCTGCAGGCTGGCTGCCTGCCCGCCCGCTGGGGCCTCCCGCCTCTGGAACCCCCGCCCCCGCCCTATTTATAAGCAGTTCCCAGGCTTGCAGGGCTCTGTGGGAATGGGTGTGTCTCGGGTGGGGGTTGCTGCAGCACAGCGTGGGAGGGGGGAGGGTGGAGGGGGTATTGGGGGGGAGGGGGCCACTGGGTGTGCACGATGGGCGCTTCCGTGTGGCGTGTGACTGCAGCCCCTTCCCCAGCCCAGCTGAGCCTTCCTTCCACTGGGTGCCCTGCCCCTCCTGGTGGTGGCGCTCCTGTCCCCCTGCATCTGCCCATCTGGCGGCGGCAGGCACTCAGGTCGTCGGGGTGGGGCATCAGCGTGGGTGGCAGGGGCGCCAGGTCTGGGCGCCGTTGATTCCCTGTGGCAGCTGAGGGTGTCTGGCCTCTGACAGCTGGCCTGGGGCGGGGGTGGATGGAGGCCCTGCTCAGAGCCCCCCGCCTTTTGCCCTGCCAGGAGACTGGTGGGCCGCCCCTGCTCTGGCCTGGTACGTGAAGGGTTAAGGAGGGTTGTCGCTGCCTCTGGGCCTGGCATCGGCAGTGGGGGCTTTCTCCTTGGCCCTCCTGGTGGACAGCTGCCAGTGGTGCCCGCTGCCTGCCTGCCCATGTGCTCAGGCAGCTGTCCCCTGCTGCCCCCTCTTAGACCTCTGCTCCCCCCACCCCAAGAGCCCAGGCCCTGGAGACCCCAGCTCCAAACCCCTCAGACCTCTGCCTCCAGGGCCTGGAGACCCCAGCTCCTCCCCTTGGCCCCGTCCTGGGACCCCGCCCCCTCCCTTAAGATTCTGGTGAATCTGCAAGCCCCGGAGACCCCAGCCCTCAGTTGGACCCGGGTCCCCTCTGCCCATCCTGGTTCTCTTTCCATATCCCGCCCCCCTTCCCAGGGCTAGGCTCTTGTTCCATATCCCGCCCCCCTTCCTAGGCCTAGGAACCTTGGAGGAAGTGTTTGGGAAATGATGTCACTTCTGACGTTGGAGCCGTGGGGCCCGGGAGGGTGGCTGTGGGGGCGGCGGCCGCGAGGTGCCCCCTACTCCGCGGCTGCCGGCTGTGGTGGGAGGGGCCGCGCGGGCTGCTGAGTCAGAGGGGGCCGGCCGGGGCGGCGGCAGAGCCGGCAGGGATCGCAGGGAGCCAGGCGCCGGCCGAGCGGCAGAACCGGAGCGCGCGCCTCGTGCCCAGCACCCGCCGTCCGTCTGTCCGTCCGTCCGTCTCTCCTCCGTCGGTGCCCCGCCCGCCCGCCCGCCTGCAGCCATGGTGGCCGGCATGCTCATGCCGCTGGACCAGCTGCGTGCCATCTACGAGGTGCTTTTTCGCGAGGGTGTGATGGTGGCCAAGAAGGACCGGCGGCCCCGCAGCCTGCACCCCCACGTGCCCGGCGTCAGCAACCTGCAGGTCACGCGGGCCATGGCCTCGCTGCGCGCGCGGGGCCTGGTGCGGGAGACTTTCGCCTGGCGCCACTTCTACTGGTACCTCACCAACGAGGGCATCGCCCACCTGCGCCAGTACCTGCACCTGCCGCCGGAGATCGTGCCCGCCTCCCTGCAGCGCGTGCGCCGCCCTGTCGTCATGGTGATGCCTGCGCGCCACAGCCCCCGCGTGCAGGCCGTCCAGGGCCCCCTGGGCTGCCCTCCCAAGCGGGGGCCGCCGGCCGAGGACCCTGCCCGTGAGGAGCGGCAGGGCTACCGCCGGAAGGAGCCTGAGGAGGAGGCGTCTGAGCCCCCTGTGGTGCCCGCCACCACCCCGGGGACGCTGGCGCGGCCTAGCCTGGAGCCCGCCCCAGCCACAGGTCAGCTGCTTCCTGGGCCGGCCACCGCGTGGGGAGGGGTGCTCTGGTCAGCCGCCGGGCCTGGTAGGCGGCCGCAGCCCAGTGCGGGGCCTGCTCTCGCCAGCAGGTGGTGCCCCTCTGCCCGGGCGGGCTGGTGCCCCTGCCAGCGGGTCCACGCGGCCCCTCTGGGTCCAGGACCTTGGGGCGCCCCGGCTCATCCCCAGGCGCGGGCAGGGGATGGGGCCAGCTGTCGGCGATCTCCCCTCTGCTGCTCCCAGCCCCCTGCTTCGACGGCCTGTCTGCGGCGAAGCCCCCTGCGCATGGGGTTGGGTGGGGCGCGTGCAGAGTGGGCGTGCAGAGTGGGTGCTGTGCCGCGTGGCGTCTCTCCCACAGCGTGGCCCAAGCTGACCGCTTAAACTTTCTGAGTCTATTCCTCTGCACAGCGGAACAACGCTGCCCGCGGGGTGGGTGTGTGGCTCAGATGCAGTGCTGCCTGAGCGTGGCCGTGCCCAGTGCACCTGCCAGCTTGGCTTGGCAGTGGCCTGGGGGGCAGTGTCTTGTTGAGAGGCAGAGGCCCAGGTGTGGCTGGTGCTGGCTTGGTGGGAGCCAGGTCTAAGGGGAGGGGACAGTACTGTCCTCCCAGGGACTGCTAGAGACCTCTGGCTCTGCCTTTTCTCCATGGCATTCTTCTGTCCCCAAGCACCCATGCAGGGATGTGCAGGTCACAGGTGGCAGGCGTGTCCCATGTGGCCTGAGGCTCCCTAGCCCCAGAGTACCCTGTGGCCGGCTCGGGATGGCCCGGATCAGCCCAAGTCAGGCTCAGCCCCTGGGGAGAAGCAGGGAAGGGGGCCTGGCATGAGGCGCACAGGACAGGCAGGGGTGAGGGCACCCAATGCAGGCCCCAGCTGGGGGGCAGCTCTCCACGTGGGGTGTTGGCGGAGTCGGGGTTCTGGCTCAGCAGTGGTGCAGGCCTAGACCCCAGCAGGGAGGCTGGTGCCGTGGCCTGGGGCTGAGAGGTACCTCTTGGCTCTGCTTGTGGCCCGGGCGGGTGGCGCGGTCTCCAATGCGCCCGGCAATGGGTGGCAGTGGCCCCCTGCTGAGGCCGTGTGGGGCCTCCGTGCGACAGTGCTTGTCTGGTGCAGGGGGGGAGTGGTCAGCTCTGACCAGCGTGCTGCGGCCAGGGCCCCGGGGCCTCCCTCCACTGCTGCCTCCGCGGCCTGCCTGGCGCTGCTGCCCACGCCGGCCCTGGCTAACCGGCTCTCCCCCTTCATGGCCCCTGGGTGTGGCCAGCCGAGCTCCTCTCCCCTTCTTCGCTCTCTCCTTCCTGCTCCGTGGCCGTGGCTGGGCTGGGCCAGCTGGGCGGGCAGTTGGCAGTGGGCTGGGAGGGCGCTGGGTGTGGTCGCCGCGGGCAGACCCGGAGGGCACCCCCCAGCCCCCACCGGGTGACTCAGTGTTCCCTTCCCAGCCACAGCCGCGAGGGCTGCTCAGAGTTTCCAACAGGAAATGAGCTCCAGCTCCAGGCTGAGTCAGGCCGGCAGGGCCCCCTCCTGCCTCTGCAGGGCCCCCTCCCCTCAACTCTGCAGGACCTGCAGACCATCCTGCCCTTGGACTCCCCTGGGCTCCTGCCAGGAAGGCCCCGGAGCCCTCGAGGGCTGGGTGTGGCTCGGGTTGTGACCACCACATACGGGCTGGGGCGACTCTTGAGGACGTGAAAACCATCGCCAATGCAGCTTTGAAAAAGGCCGTGCCAGGCAGACCCTCCCGCCTCTTGGTGGGTGTCAGGGACACGTGGGCCAACCACCGGACATCCCCCCGTGAGCCCCCGCCCGTGTCCTGGTATCTGCAGAGAGGACAGCGAGGGGGCACATCCACGTGAGGCTGCATTAACTCCCGCTCAGCCACGTACTTTCCAGAACCAGGGTGGGGGGCAGAGCCCCTGGCAGAGGGGTTGGGGGGCTGGGGCTAGGATGTACCGGTGGGGCAGCGCAGTGCCACGAGGGTCCCTGGCCGCGGCCACGTGTTGGGACGTTGCAGGGCGCCGTGGACAGCAGGTGGGGGGCTTTCGTCAGTAGGTTTATCTGTGTTTTAAATCGTAACGTTCCACGTGGTTCGGTACTCAAAGCGGACCAAGGAGCACGACGCCGGGGCGCTGTCCTCGCGTCCTGAGGTGCTGCGTGTGCAGCAGCGTGTCTGCGTTTGCTCGCCTTCTGCACACCTCGTGTTCCCCGGGCGCTGGGCCGTGGGGCGCTGTCACCACAGAGCTGCCTTGCTTTCTTTGTGCGCAGCTGCGTGGCGTTCCCCTGCGGAGGGGGCCCTCGTGAGCTTTTTGTGGGTTTGGGAACGTCTGTAGGACAGCTGTGGTGCGGTTTTCACCAGGGTCGTGGTGTGATGGGGTCCTGAGATCTGTGGCAGTTGGGTGGAGGCAGGGTCGGGGAGGGAGTTTGGGCACTGGGAGCCAGGGCTGGGCCTGAGCTAGGCGTGGTGGGCGTGGGCGGAGTAGGTGGCCCAGGAGAGGGAACTAGGGCGCTGCTTCCATGTGGCCGCGTGGCCAGGCCGCTGGGCTCATGTGCGCCTGGAATGTGGGGTGGTGGGGTGGCAGGGCCGGCCTGCCAGGGCCCGTGGAGGGAAGGGAGGCAGTGCGGGACCCTGGGAGTGGGGGCGGGAAGTAGGGAAGGCCGGGGGCCCGTTTCCTGGGGGTGTCTGCTGCTCCGCCTGGGCCGTCCGCTGCTGTGAGGAGGAGCCAGCGTTCCCAGAGCTGGGTGGGGAGGCCAGAGCACGAGGGAGCCCTCCCTCGGGCTCCCACCCCTTCCCTCCTTCCTGCCTTCCCTTCCTCTGAGCCTGGAGCAACCCTGCCCGCTCTGCAGCCATGGACAGGTACAGCATGGAGGAGCTGATTCAGCTGGGCCAAGGTAGGGCAGGGCAGGGGTGGGGGCAGCGGGAGCGAGGGGGAGGGACCCAGGCCTCCAGCTGGGGGTAGGGGGTGCTGGTGCTGGGCTCCCCACGGCTGGCTCGGCTCTTCCCTGCTGCAGGGGCCTGGGGAAGGCTGGCTGCCCCTACCTGTGGTCCCCACGCCCTTGGACGTGGGGGTTCGGGGACCCTGGATGAATGCAGGGCAGAATCCTCTCAGAGCTGCCCTGGGGGTGGCGACCTGCCCCAGACCTCTGCGGGCAGTGGAGGGGCTGCCCACTGCCTGCCAGGGGCCCTCTGGCTGTTGGCTCGCGGCTGCCTGAGGCGTCCCTCGAAGCGCGGCGGGGGGCAGGGAGGGGCTCTGAGCTTGGCCCTTTGGCTCTGCCTGTTGGGTCTGTTTTGGGGCAGCCAGTGTCTCTGACGCTTGGAGCCAGCCCACCCGGCCCTCCCCACACGGCCCCGGTCTTCCCGGCGTGTCTGGGGGGCTGGGCACCCGAGGCCCACAGAGGTTCGCTTTACCTCGCTGCAGGTGGAGGCCCGCACGCCGGGGTGCAGGTCGCGGCCGTGTGGGGCCATGGGTGAGCCCCTCACCCGTCTTGTGCCTCAGTTCCCTCATCTGCACAATGAGCTGACAGTGTAGGCTGACTTCAGAGGGTTCTCTTAGGGTTGAAGTGGAACAGGGCTTGGCGCCCGGGAAGCGACGAAATGGGGCGTAAGTTGTCACGGCTTTTCCTTGCTTCTCTGCCAGGTCTCAAGGGGCCCGGCAGGGGGTCTGCTCCCCCAGAGAAGGGCCCCTCTCTCACACCCTGGGCCCAGGTGCTCTGGGCCTGCTGACGGCCTCTGACCCCAGCCTTCCGCATCCTGTGGGTGGGCCCTCGGCCTGATTCCGGCCCGCCCGGGTCTCTGCCCAGCGGCCTGACCTTGGGGCAGCGTCCACCCTGGACCAGGTGTCCTGGCCACGCGGGGCCCTCTGGGAGGAAGGGGAACGGCCAGCCCCTGGCCGGTGTGGGTTTCCAGGGTGCCCCCACCGGCCGCCTCCGTTGCACAGCGAGGTGGGCAGGGCGGAGCAGGCGGCCCTGGGCCCTCTCAGCGGGCAGTCGCGCCCTGTGCACCCCGTGCTCCCTGGGCTCACGGGTCCTGGGTCTTGTCCCTAGGCCCACCCTGGGCCGGTGGCTTCCTCTTACTAGGGCCCTTGGTGGGAGCCTGGGGGAGGGGCCGAGACCAGTGGCGCCACCCAGACAGACCCGGCCTGGGGAGCAGGCCCGGGCCTCGGCGCCCCACAGCCCACGTCATGTTCTAAGTCTGGTCGAGTGACAGCCTGGCCTGCCTTGCCCGGATATTTATATCCCACCGGGCCCCTTGCCCACCCCCTCCCCCACGGACACAGGCACTGCTGCTGACCGCGCTGGCCGTGCCCTCCTCCCGCTGCCGCGGCTGCCGTGCCTGGGCTCGCCCGCCACCTCTGAGGGGCCTGTGACCCTCCCACGCCCCACGCCCACTCCCTACCCGCCCCGTGGGCGCCCACTGCCATCCCCAATGAAGATTGTGCCAGGTAGGGGGGCAGCCTCGGGTGCCTGTGAGGGCCCAGGGGCCTGCGGTTTGGAGGGGTGAGGCCCCGGGGTTGCGCAGCACAAGGCCTGCTCCCTCTGCGCGGCCCCCCGGCTGGTGGTCGGACCCTGTCCGTCACCCCACCACCTGGTCCTTGGGAGCCTGTGGGGGGGGGCACTTGTCTTTGTGCATGGTGGGGCAGCTGCCACCCTGGGGGTGGGGGTGGGGAGGTCTGGAGGACGGGGGTGGAGGCTGGCGGTAGCCTGAGCACTGCTCCGCCCTGGGCTGCCAGGCGCCGTCACCAGAGGGCACCCTAGGAGCCAAGGGGGGGTAAGCGCCTGGGTTGCCCCCCTGGTGGTGGGGACGTCGGGGCAGGCTGGGCTTCCCTGGGAGGAGGACCCAGCCCGGGCTGCGCTCGGGGGCGCTGCGACCTGGCCACCACGCCAGGCCCCTCCCTCGGCGGGTGTGGCCGTGGGTAGGCAGGGGTTAAGACTGCAGCTAACCTTGAGCTCTGTCCCTGCGCAGGGACAGCGGAGCTGCCGCGGTGGGGAGCGCGGGTGGGGAGCAGCGTCGCTGCGAGCCGGCCTGAGGGAGGAGGGCGGGCCCAGCCGCATCCCCGGGCCGAGAGTGCTGCTCCCCGAGGCTCCCCCCCTCGCCCGCCCTCCACGCAGGGAGGGGGCTGCCCGGCCTCGGCGCAGCGGGTTCCTGGCGCCCGCAGGGCGGCTCCCGCCTGCTCTTCGCGGCTGTGCGTGCGCTCTTGGAGCGCGCCATGGAGCCCTCGGGCAGCCTCTTCCCCTCCCTGGTGGTCGTGGGCCACGTTGTCACCCTGGCCGCCGTGTGGCACTGGCGCAGGGGGCGCCGGAGGGCCCGGGATGAGCAAGGTAAGCCCGCCGCGGGCGGCCGCCGCCCCTGCGTGGGGGCGGGACGGTGGCGGAGGGGCCGCCCCCTCCTGCCCTCGGGTGCCACAACTTAAACACCAGCACGTGTTTCTCGCGCGGTGCGCGATGGCCCACCCTGCCTCCTGCCCCACGCTGAAAACCCTGGGGCCCGGCTGGGGCTCTAGGGCTGCGGTCGGCCTGGAACCCCATACCGGGTGGGGGGAAAGCTGAAGACGGGAGCGGGTGGGCTCTCGACTGGGGGGCAGGGGCGGTACAGGAGCGCCCCGCCCCCTCCCGCCTGCAAGGCCCCTCCCCAGCTGTCCGCGCTGGAGCTGTGTGCGCACAGGTGAACGTCAACACAGAAACCACAGCTGGCAGGTGCAGGCCGCCCTGGCGAAGAGGTTCCCGCCCTTCCAGGGTGGGGGCTGGGGTGGGAGGCCTTGCTCGCCCGCCACCGGCCGAGCCGCAGTTCCGCGAGGGCCTGCGGGCGGGGCCCAGGACGGCGGGCGGGCGAGCAGCCAGGCAGCGCTCGCCCTGTCCCTGCTCAGAGTCACCGCTCCTGGGCCATCGCCCGTGGCGCAGCCGTGCCCGGCCCCGGGGGAACGGGCAGCTCGATTCCAGCACGGGACAGGGCGGGGTGGTGCCGCCGACGGTAACGGAGCCCGTGGGCCCGGCAGCACTGGGCCGCTCTGTGCGTGGGGGTCCTGGCCAGAGGGGCTGCCCCAATGGGCAGGGGACTGTGCTGCGCCTCACCGGGGCGCCCCCTAGTGGGCCTGCTCGGCGCCCGCCGCGGCGCGGGGTCCGCGGGACTGCAGGCCTGAGGCAGCCGGGGGGCTGCTGGGCGCGGCCTTTGGGGGCCCCGGGAGGGGGCGGCCGGTGACTCACTGGCCTGGTGTTCTGTAGATGCATAGTCGGGAGATACCCCCACGTCCCCCTGTGGCTGGCGCCGGAACGCCGGCCCGCCCGCCTCCACCCGCCGGCCTTCGGACCCTGACTCCACGTGGGGCGGGGTCTCCCCTTGGGGCCAGCGCCCTGGCCGCTCCCTGCCGCCACCTGCCCTGCGTCCAGACGCGGCGTCCGCGTCTCTGGGCTTAGCTGGTCCCTGCCCACCGGCGCCGAGCCCCGAGCCCCGGTTTCTCCCTCCCCGGGCGGGGCCGCCCCCCCCCCCCCGCGCATCCTGTTGGGGGCGGACGTCAGTCCGGCGGAGTTTCCCGGCGGCGCGGAGTCCCCCGGGCCTCCCGTGGGTGGAGCTTCCGCGGGCCGAGCGGGGTCCTGTCCCTCGGGGCGGGGCGGGCGGCGCGCGGTGGCCGGACCGCCCCGCGGGGGCAGGTTCTCCTGGTCTGGGCTGCGCGCGGCGGCGCGGGCCGAGGGCGGGGGAGGAGGCGGAGCGCGGGGCGCGCGGGGCCGCGCAGCCGGGAGAGAGCAGAGGCGTCGCCGCGCGCAGCTCCCCAGTGCGCCGGGGGCGATGGCTGCAGCGTGGGGGGCGAGCGCGCTGGAACGACCGTGCTGGCTGGACGGGGGCTGCGAGCGGGCCCGCAGGGGCTACCTTTACGGGCAGCTGTGCTGCGTAGGTGGGTGCGGCCCGCGCGGGTCCCGGGCGCAGCCTGCACAGGTGCTGAGGCTCCGCCTCTGCTCGTCTCCAGCAACACCTAGGGAGGGCGGCGCGACGGTGGGGAAGGGGAATGGGGGGTGGGAGGGGCGGAGGTGGGCCCGGGCCCGCCCTCAGCGGCCGGGCGCCGGCCTTGGCGTTGGCCTTGGCTTCTAGGGGCCGGCATTGGCAGTCAGGACGCGTGGGTGGGTGGGCTGCTGAGAAGACATTTGGCACCTTTCCCAGTCTCTTATATGAGGTCTCCTTCACTGCTTGGGGGACTTCCAGTCGTTCTCCTGTCCTGTAAAGGGATAGTGATGCTCCCAGGACTAGGACAGCTCCTGTTTTTGGGGGGCCACCGGGCTGGCACCTGGGGGTGCAGAGATCAGACGGATGGGGAGAAGAAAGTAGAAGGCAGTAAAGCCCAGCGCGGGTGGGAGAGTTGGGGGGAGTGGGTGTGGCCTAGCTAGGGGCCTGTGAGGGGCCGGGCTATCTTGGGGCGGGTGGGGGGCGAGTTGCCAGAGGGCCTGAAGATGAGGGTATCTAAAGCCAAGGGCGGCATCCATGCTGAGGCTGGACTTGGGGAGGTGGGCTCCCAGCACCCTTGGGGGTGGTCAGCTGCAGGGAGGCCCTGGCGGGGACTTGGGCCCCTCCCCAGGGTGGTGCCAGGCCTGGCTCAGCCGGCATACAGCAGGTGCTCAAGGCGGGCTCTTTGCAGGATATCTGCTAGGGAAGAGGGGTCATGGGGGTTTGGGCAGTGTTTGTAAAGGCTCCGCACTTGGGCAGGTGGGTGCACGTGGGGTGTTTGGTGGAGAAGTTCTGGGGGCAGTCGTGGGAGAACTGACCAGCTTGGGTCAGATTTGGAATTTTGGATGGTGAAGAGCTGGTGTCTGGTGGTCCCGTGGGGGTCCCAGCCAGACAGGGTGGAACAGGAGGATGTTGTAGACCTCAAGGCGGAGGGCCTCTCTGCAGAGGCGTGTGTCTGTGTCTGTGGGGTTGGGGTAAAACAGTTCTGGGGGGCTGTTTGGACAGCTATGTGGGCTTGACCCCTCCCACCCATGGCCTTTTGGTGCCCTCCTCTGGCCACGGAAGGGCCAGCGGGATGGGGGTGGGGTGAACTTTTCCCGGAACCGAGGCCCCGAGCTGCCGCAGGAGAGGCGGCCCGCAGCTGGATTGCATCAAGCCAGATGCGCCTGGCCTGGAAAATTCTTGTGGCTTGGGGCGGTGCCTTCCTTCTTGCAGTGGTTAGGTGGGCGGGGCAGCCCCAGATGCCGGCCACGGGCAGCTCTGCTGACATGCAGGAGCAGGGCCGCCCGGCCAGCCTCGGCCCCAGTGCCCTTTGCCTTCATGTTCCACCTTTACAACCCTGGACAGTGGCCATTTCTGAGCCCCACCCGCACCACAAACAGCCTCTCCCCCTGCCCCCAGGTGTGGCTTCCTCCCCAATGAGTCACCAGGCCCAGGCCACCCCCTCCCCAGCCTTGACTCACCGCTGGCCCTGAGGGGCTCTTCCCCTGGTCCCCACTGCCCCCTGTGCTCCCACCCCACGTGGGGAACAGCCCTCCAGCTCAGGCTGCAGCAGTGAGTCACTGCTCAGCTATGCGCCGGGCAGCGCCCCTCTGCGCACAGCCCTGCCTGGCCCGGCCTGGGGGAGGTGGGGGCCTCGCAGCCTCCACACTGGGCCAGTCCGTTCTGGGCATGGCCACTGGTCTAGGATGTGGCTTGCAGGCTTGGGAGGGGCTGGGTGGGCTCCAGTGCAGGGGTGCCGTGGGAGCCACCGGTACAGGCCTGCCAAGAGGTGATTTCAGGGGCTGCAACAAACAGATGGGCATTTGGTCCCACTCCAGGCAGGTGCCACACAGGGTCCCTCCCAGAGTGAGCGGGGTGGGGGGTGGGCAGGCTGGAGCTGCAGCCGCCAGCCAGCCGGGTGGCCAGCCCCGTGCCCTCGGAGGCCTGGGCCCCAGCTGCGCTTCTGGGTGGGTGTTGTGGGTGCCCTCAGGGCAGGGTGGGTAAGGAAACTCCTGGGTTTCCTGTTTCGGCCTCTGGGTGTGGCCGTGGGGGAGGGGCTGCCTTCCTCCTTCCCGCGCCCCGGGGGCTCTCCCCTCTCTGGGGGCGGGCAGGGCGGGTGGGGCCGGGGGCGGGGCAGCTGCAGGGAGCGGCGGCAGGGAGAGGCCACACAGACTTGGGCTCCGAGCTGCGCCTGTGCCTCGCGTCCTGGGCCACCGCTGCCTTCCAGCCGCCTCAGTGCCACGGGCCGCCGCTGCGCAGTACCTGAGGGCCACGGACGAGCCGGGGGGGTCGGGTGCGCCATGTCCCAGCACAGGCTCCGCGTGCCTGAGCCCGAGGGCCTGGGCTCCAAGAGGACCAGCTCAGAGGACAACCTCTACCTGGCCGTGCTCAGGGCCTCTGAGGGCAAGAAAGGTAGCGGCACTGCCCCGGACTGGCCCCAGGCGGGCCCGGGCCCTGGGGTCCGAGCGGGGGCCAGGCTTGACCGGGACGGGGGCAGGGCGCTGCGGCGGGGCCAGGGCCTGGGCCGCTGGGGGCGGCTGTCCAGTGCGGAGGCTCGGCCTTGAACGGGGCCTGTGGCAGCGGGGATGGCTGGGTGGGCTGCCGACCGCGGCTTCCCCCTCGCCACCCCGGGGGCAGAGGCCGGTGCGCGGGCGGGGCAGGCCTGGGCTTGTGGTCTGTGGGCTCGGCTTCTTCCCCCGGGAACGGAGACGTTGGGGGATTGGGCCCACCTGGCTGGCTGGGGACCAGCCGCCTTGGTCTCCGCCATTGGCCAAGCCGGGGCTCAGTGGGGTGCTGAGGCTGGGGTCCGCTGGGGGTCCCGTTCTGTGGCCACTCTTCAGCTCCAGGCTGACCCCGTCCTTTTCTCTGCCAGATGAGCGGGACCGCGTGCAGAAGAAAACTTTCACCAAGTGGGTCAACAAGCACCTTATCAAGGTAGGTGGGGGCTGGGGGAGGGGGCTCAGACCCCCAGGCTGTTCCCTCGCTGGCCCTGTGCTCTTCTTGTCTCTCTCTCTCTCTGAAGCCTGTTGTTTTCTGTCCTCTCTTCCTCCTCATCTACTCCGGCCTCTCCTCCTCCTCCTCCTCCTCCGTCTCTCCCGGCCGCTCCTGGTAGCACTGGAGGGCACAGGTAGGTGCCTCGCAGCGGGGGGAGGGCCACGTGCTCTGGCCCCACAGGACTTCTCCCTGGGCTCAGTGCCCAGCTGTCCTCTGGGGAGTGTGGCCACCCCGGACCCTCTGTCCCCACAGGCCCACAGGCACATCAGCGATCTGTACGAGGACCTCCGCGATGGCCACAACCTCATCTCCCTGCTGGAGGTGCTGTCTGGGGACAGCCTGGTACGTCAGCCTTCCTCGGGGCCTCTGCTGTCCCCTGGGCACCCGCCCCCCGGGGGCCTTTCCCACCTGCCCCTGTGAGCGGCCTCCCCTGCCATGGGGTGCTGCAGCCTGCCGACCCTGCGGTGGGGCCTGCCGCGTAACCTCATGCTCTGCTCTGCTTTGGTTTCTCTGCTGCTTGGACTCTGAACCTTGACCTCTGCCCTTTACCCTTTGCCTGCTCCGGCTGGGCAGCCGAGAGAGCGGGATGTAATCAGGAGCTCGCGCCTGGTGAGTGGTCGTGCCCTGCTGGCCATTGGACCGCTGGACCCCGGCTCACCCGGGGCGGATGCCCATGTGACCTGGTGGCACCTGGCGGGCAGGTGGCTGTGTGTCCGAGCTGCCCACTGTCCTGCTGGCCGCTCTGCCCGTGCTGGGCCCAGGACCCCCCGGCAGCCGTGCAGCACCCCCCGCCCCGTGCCACCGCCCTCCACCCGCGGCTTCCTGGCTATTGTCTCCTTCCCAGCCCCTTCCTTCCTCCCGCGGCCTGGCGGCTTCCCGAGCCCTCCTGGGCCTGCCCCTGGTGCCGGGCCCCCCTTTCCCAGCCTCTGGCCTAACGTCTGCCTTGGGGGTGCTGGGGGTGGGCCCAGGGCCGTGTCCTCTGCCCCGCGGACGCTGACCAGGCTGGGCCTCCCCTCACAGCCCCGGGAGAAGGGGAGGATGCGCTTCCACAAGCTGCAGAACGTCCAGATTGCCCTGGACTACCTCCGGCACCGCCAGGTGAGGCCCCGCCCGCCCCTACCCCCTTCCCGCCCGGCCCCTGGCCGCGACTGAGCGCAGCCCCTCGCAGGTGAAGCTGGTGAACATCAGAAATGATGACATCGCCGACGGCAACCCCAAGCTGACCCTGGGCCTCATCTGGACCATCATCCTGCACTTCCAGGTGGGGCCGCCCCCTGTGCCCCCCGCGCCTCTTGGGGCCTGCCGGTGTGGGGTGCAGGCGGAGCCTTCTGTGGAGGAATGCGTTCTGTGCCGGAGGGCGTTCTGGGAAACGCTGGCTGGACCGGCTGACTCACTCATGCTGCACAGGAAGCCGCAAATCAGAGCTGGGCAGGCAGGGCCGGGCTGGCACGGCAGCTGAGTCACACAGGCTGGTGGACTGACAGACAGCTAGGGACAGTACCGGGGTGACAGGGCCAGGCCTGGGGGGCTGTCAGCACACACCCCGTGCCCAGGCCCCAGAGATCTGCCCCAGCCCCCTGCCTGCAGGCAGAGGGGAGCTTGACCAATCCCCACCCACTTGCAGCTGCCCTCCCCGCGCCCCCTGCCACCACCGTTGCTCCATGCCAGTCTCAGGGTGTAAGGCAGGCCCCAAGCCCCTCTCCCCAGCTGAGGGGAGCCCTGGGCACCCATTAGTAGGGGCTTGGGGCTCTGAGTTTGCTTGGTGGCCATTGGCTGGAGTGGCGGCTGCCAGTGTGGGGAAGGGGCCCCCCAATGGTCACAGTCACCCTGCTCTCATGCAGGTGGGAGTGGGCACAGGGTAGGGGGCACATGGGCAGGCCCCGGTGGCTGAGCTTCTGTCTCTTGGCCACTGTGGGGCTGCCCAGATCTCAGACATCCAGGTGAGCGGGCAGTCGGAGGACATGACGGCCAAGGAGAAGCTGCTGCTCTGGTCCCAGCGCATGGTAGGGGGCTACCAGGGCCTGCGCTGCGACAACTTCACCACCAGCTGGCGCGACGGCCGGCTCTTCAATGCCATCATCCACCGGCACAAGTACGGGGTCCCGCGCTTTTCCGGCGCGTGAGCCAGGCGGCTTCAGACAAGTTGGGGTGGGAGGGGCATCTGCTCCTGGGGCAGGAGCCCCGAGCCAGCGCCCGCCCCTGGAGGGAGTGCGGGGCCAGCCAGCCCACCCCCTGCTCTGCCGCCTCCCGGGCCCTTCCAGAAGCACCGTGCGTCCAGTCCTCGCCCAGCCACGCGTGTCTGTCCCGTTTGGGTCCCCTAGGAGGGGCCTGTTGGCCAGGCCATGGTGGGGATGGCCCCAGGGACCCCCAAGACCCCAGGCCCCCCAGGCCCTGCAGGCTGGCCGGGGGTCACCCTCTCGGCACTCCCTCTTGCCTCTGCGCCTGCTGCAGGCCCCTTGGGCTCCAGGGGTGGGTCCCCGGCTGTATAGCGTCCCAGCGCACCCCTGCGGGGAGGGAGCACCTTTTCCAGGGCTGCTCATGCGGCTGTGGGGCAGGCAGGGCGCGTTCCTGGGCGCACAGGCAGCAGGGGCTCCTGGCTAGCCCGGCTGTGTGGAGAGAGGGTTGTGTGCATCTGCGTTTGGCCGTGCGCCCACCTGCTGGCTGGGCCTCAGGGGCCCCTGCTGCCCTGCACCGCCCCCCCTGCCCCCCGCCCCGCCG
>JAQZBX010051321.1:0-19422 GCA_029593785.1 Cabassous unicinctus | reverse complement strand
CATACAAAGCTTGGAAGACGGAAGTCCAGAAAGTCGAGAAGACTGGCAAGGCACTTAACTAGAGTATAATATAGAAGAGGAAGTGGGCAGCTTCAATGGCTGAGAGCAGTTATCTCACTGGTTCACTCATAGTGGACTGCTTCTTCTGAGTCTGATTTGGGGGGAGTGTGGAGGCAATGATGTCCCAGAGTATCTCCTCCCTCTCCCATTCTGAGCCCATCTCCAGGGACCCCAGCCTCAGCCCAGGCCCACCCTGCTCACCTTGCCTCATCAAGGATTCTGGATTTCCCTCCTCTGAGAAGTCTTCCTGGATCAATTCTATGGGGGCTGGCTATTGTCTCCTGCTTCACTCAGTCGAGACACTATGGTTCATTCATTTGTTCCACAAGTATTTCTGAGCAGCTAGGCTAGGCCAGGCACTGCTCTAGGCACTGGGGCTAAAGTTGTGACCAGAATAGACACATTCCCTGCCAGTAGGGAGTTTCCATTCTAGCTGGGGAGACAGAAAACAATCAGATTCACCAAGTTATGAGGCAAAGCCAGTAAGGGCTATGGAGAAAAAGAAAGCAGGAACAGTGGGGTGGGTGTGGTCACAAGGGTCCCTTTGAGAAGGGGCCTGAGACCCTGAACGATGCCTGAAGGGCAAGGACAAAGGCCTGAGACCCAATTAACTCGGTTCCTTTATGTTTTTTGTTTTTTTTTTCATGAAGAAGCCCTTAATTTTATATGCTATAACTATGTTGTTGACTGATTCCCTTTTCTCAGGTCTTCCTTTTTCAGTTTGTGTTGTGTCTACCAGACAGTGAGCTAGAGTCTCCGTCTCAGGAGGGAACCAATTGGTAATTAGCAAATCTACCAGGTTCCATACATTTAATCCTCATCCTGACCAGGATCCTGAGGACCAGAGAGGACAAAACGCCCTGGCCTGTCTGGCTCCCAAGTCTGCCTCCTTTCCCCAGCACCCCTCTTCCTGGCGACAAGAAAGGGCTGGTCCTGGTGGTTTCTTACTGGGCCAGGCCACCCGCAACCTACTGACTGGTGCTGGCGGGAAGGATGATGGAGCCACCCAGAAGGAACCGGATTCTAACTAGGTGAGATGGACAGAAAAGAGGAGAAAAGTGGTTCCCATCTGGGTCTGGCCAGACATGTAAATAACTGCTGCCTAAAAGTTATTTACATCTGAATGTGGGAAGAGCAGCAAATGAGGTGCAATCAACTGCTAAATTTAAACTGGAGGGCCTGACTAGGCTGGAGCAGGTTAAAGAAAAAGATCAGCATGGGTGATGGAGAGAGCTGTGCGTGCTTCCTGTACCGTGCGCGCTCAGGACACGCTCAGCGGGTTTTGCACTTTCCCGCCCCACTAGACAGCATGCTGATCCCCCGAGGCCAGCGGCCATCGCCGGGCTTAGCACCCGAATTGCTGGATGCAGGGGTACTGAGCTGGGGCATGAAGGCCGGGCAGGGAGGGAGGGGGACAAACCATGGGGAGGCACTGGGTTGGGGGGCAGCGCGGGCTACTTACACCCCACCTGTGAGATGGAACCAAGCAAACTGTGGGGTATTGTTTGTTTGACCTGAGGGTTATCTGAAGATACAGATGGCTTTTTTTTTAATCCCCACAGGGCAGGGTTTCTTTTCCTCTCTCTCCCTCCCAGCCAACCTACCCCTCCACCCCCCAAACGTGCACCCAGAAAGTGCCCCAGCCTGTCTCCCCAGTACGCCAGTGCCCAGAGCAGACCCTGCCATCAGCCTACTGGGAAACTGCCACTGCTGTCCGCCTCCACCCCCAATCCTAGTGTGTGTGTGTGTGTGTGTGTGTGCGCGCGCGCGCGTGCACATTAAACCCAAAGGATTTAAAAATCTAAACAGATGCATGTGTATACATGTATGCAATCTTGTACACACAATACAATTTTATCCTCTTCAGTGCATTTCAGTATATTCAACATTTTAAAAAAATCTTCAACCCCCTCCACCAGACCTTCAGCTCCTCCCCATCCGGGCTCGCTTTCAGCAAGGCTCTGCAGAAAGCAGGGGCCTCTTGAAGTTCAGACATTAATTACCGAGTTAGAATATTTTTCAAAATTACAAGGCATGGCCCCAGGAGATAAGAGGAAGGAGGACGAGAGCGCGAAGGGGGAGGGAGGTGGGGAGTGCAAGCTGCCTAGGGCTGCGCAGGCCGGTCTGGAAGAGCTCCCCCCAACCCCTCAAGGCAGGCACCCCTAGCGGGGAGCGCAGGGGTGAGGGCGCTTTCAGACCCCTCTTTCAGACCCCTCTTGGGGCCAGGGCCCCAGGGGCTGGGGTAAAGGGATGCAGGGTTTTCCCCCGGGGGCCAGGGCAGAAGAGTTACACCTAGAATTCCCGGCAGAAAATGGTTATGTTAATTAACATTGTTTTCAACCTGGGGGAGAAGAACCAAATCATCCTCGACAATCAGGAGGATTGATGGAGCTGAGAGCTCACTGGGAGGGCAACTGGCAGGACTGGAGTTCCTTAATTTTAACTTCTAAAAATGCCAACTATTTGGTGTTTCTTAAGAAAAACAGCTTCAACCTATACATCCTTTACAAGACTAGTTAATTCTTAAATGAGCCACATCCTTTCTGAATCTCTATATTTTAGAGAAAATACACTACCGCCTTAACCAAAGAGAATTAAAGAGATGTTCTCCTGAAACTGTGCTGCGATCGGTTTGGAAATTTCTTCAGCTTTAAGACTGTTTAGAAATGATTCTGGCTTGGGGACTGGTTTCCCTTTGGAAACCAGTGTCTGGTGGAAGCTGGTATTTTTATAACTCCAGGCTCTCTATCAGATCCTGTGTTCCCGTGGTTGCTAAGGGAAACACTGGCTTCAAATTTCACATTTCAGTTTGCCGAGCCTGGCTAAGGATGCAGAACAGTTAAGGGATGGGGGTTGGGGAGAGGGTCTGGGAGAGGTGGGGGTGGGGGACCTGAGGTTTGTGCCAAGGAGGACAAGGATCCCTGGCAGCCTCAGCTGGGGCCGCCTCAGTGTGTGGGGTTGGGGTGTGGGTGGGGGGCGAGCAGTTCTGCGGCATCCCACATGGAGGGACTTCTCTGCCTCTGCCAAGTGGAAGAGGGGAACGCAAGCTCTGGAGGGGACGAAGCTGGTGGGGAGTTATTTCGGCAGTGGTTACAGGAATGTCTGCTTAAGCTGGGGGTATTCATAGCAGCAGCTGCCGGACCTGGAGGGACTCTGATGCTAAACCAGTGCCCAGGGGCTGTGTACCTGCCCCGAGAAGGCTACATTCTCAGAGGAACATTCCAGACGGGGTCTGTGCCTAAGATTAGGGCTGGAATAAACTGTTCATGAGAAAAATCATGAGATTTTTGAAGCTTTGTTCCAGCCCTTCACTTTCCGCTTAACGTTTTTGTTCAACTGTTAGAGTAAAAAAAAAAAAAAATTACAGTAGACATTGAGTCGGGGACTAGTTCTCTGCTAAGACGCCCTTCCGAAGAAGCAGATATCTTTGTCTCATCTGACTTCTGCTCTCCCACCCCCACCTTATTTTTAAGCACAGTATGCTGAGTTACCCATAGGTCCCTCTGTCTAGGGAATGCCCAGATTATTTGATTTTGTAATCTTGGCACATTTTCAGCAGGAAATGTGACTAGAAGACTTTTCAGTTCAACAAGAAAGCTGCATTTTTTCAGGTTTGTTGAATGAATAACTAAACTCTTCTTTGTGCCTTCCATGGTGCTGCTCTCTAACGCAGTTCTCAGTGTCATCCTGCATCCACCAGAATGCCTCTTCCTGGAGCCAGAGCCCACCCATAACTCACCCACCAGCGCTCTCTTTACAGGCTGCTATAGAAGGGCCACACTCATTTCAGCTCCTGTGTTTTGGCCCAAACTCTTCTTCCTGAAGGCTGCTTCCCTTCCCCCAATGCCGTCCAAACCCCACTTCCCCTTAAGCCTTAGTTCAGGGTCAAATCCTGCCACGGAGCACACCCTTGACCCCCAGCGGCTCTCCACTCCCCTGGACCCCTTCTATATTCTTCTGGCACAGACTCCATGGTTAAGTGTTCAGGGCTGCTTAATTTCTGTGGATGTGGTGGCCAAGTGGATTGTAAACATCTCCTTAGGGGAACATCCCAACTTATACTTCCTCCTTCTAGTACTACTAGGAGACTCTGCAGTCCAATAAGAAAGTAGCATTGTCTCAAATCAAATCACTGCTATTGAATGAGCACAGAGTCCTGAGCAAAATGCCCCTGGATACCAATGAAAGATGGAAATGACTTAAAAGCAGCCAAGAAGAGGTCATAAGGAATTAACACAACCACCTAGCAAAAGACATGTCCAGAAAACAGGTGTCATAGCCCTGCGTGGACACTGGTTCTATGTCACAGGAGGGGGAAATCAGGGTGGGCTGGTGGATGGGGGAAGAGTTCCTGGAGGAGATGGAAGTGGGCCAGACCTTGAAGGTGGGCAAGAGTGGGCAGCAAGGAGAAGGAAGGCCAGAGGCCTTTGGTGGAAACGGAATTGGAGTGTCTGGCTGAAGCTGTAAGGGACTGATGAAAGGTTCCCCAGGAAAGGCTGGCTTGAGTTTGATTGAGGGCAGCCTTGGATGTCCAGTTAAGAAGAATGGACCTTATTTTCTGGGGCTGCGTCTGATGTAATTCTCTGAGCAATGCCTGGAATGTGGTGGGCCCTGGACAGTAATATTAAACAGCTTCCCAAAGGCTGTCATGGGCCATTTGCTATAAACCAGTATTTCTTATGTTAAGCTTTGAAACAAACCTACAGGGTGAGTTTATTCCCATCCTACAGATAAGGAAACTGAGGTTTGCAGAGATTAAAGAATTAGATTAGAGCCCCACAGCTAGCAAGTGGCAGAGCTGGGATTCAAATGCAGGTCTCTCTGGCTCTTAAGGCTGTGCCCTTCCCACAATATTCCTTGGCTTGTCAGTGGATACTCACTAAATGCACAATGAGATGGCTATGTGTTACGTAACCTTGGGCTGCATGCTGGACTCATAGGGAGTTTAATTAGCTTTTTAAAAATTTTGATCAGACCCATCCCCAGAAAGTCTGATTTAACTGGTTGAAGGAGGGGGTCTGAGAATCTGCAATTTTTTAAAGCTCTCCAAGGTGCAGGGTCGAGAGGATCATTTTTTTGTGCCTCCCACCGGCAAATCTCTGCTCCCTGTCAGGGTCCATCACTGCCCCAAGCCCAGCCTGCTTTGGCCTCTTCCAAAATGGACCCTGTCCTGGCCCCAGGTGGGTGGCCAAATGCAGCTCCATCGCCAGCTTTCTGGGAAGGGAGGAATGGTCCCACTGAAGAATGTTCTGCTTGACTCTCTCAGCCTTGCAAAATAGCAGAGGCTCTCTGCCCACACCCACTTCATCTCAGCGTTTTCCGAGGTCAGATTTCCCCTGGAGCCAAAACAATGCGAGCAATTGAATGCATCTCACACGCAAAAATTTTAAAAAGTGGCTCTCTCATTGTTGCATGGAGCAATTTCATTTCCTGAGAAGCCTGACTTGCTGACCTGTGCTCTCCTCGGAGCCAGTGCCTGCCGGCCTCCTCCGGGAGCCGAGCCGGTTCTACCCAGTGGGGGCGCCTCTTGGGGACACTCCACAGAGGCACCTGCCCCCTCCCTGCCGTGTCTCTGGAAAATGCAGGGAGGGGCCACTGGGGTTTTGGAGCCAACCAGAGGGAGAAGTTGGTGGGGGTCAGAGGAGGGAGTAGAGGCTGGGAGAGTCCTGACCTGAGCACAGCCCCTCCCTTTCTCTTTAACTCCACTCCTGACCTCTGGCTATGGCTGCCAGACTCTGGGAGGGCAGGAGGAGAGGCACTGTGGGAGAGATGGGCTGTGGGGATTGGAATGGAGAGGTGGCTGGTGGGATACTCAGGGGAGGGAGCCAGGAGTATGAGAAGAAGTGAAGGGAACAGGGCAGCAAGGGGAAAGCCTACTCAAAGGTGAGAGGCGTGAAGGGGTTAAAGCCAACTCCAGCATCCCCTGCCAGAGGAATTTTCAACAAAGCTCTGGAAGGGCCCAGAAAGAAGCATTCAATGACCGCCCAAAGTTGCCTAGCAAAAACACGGCTGGGTCACAGAAGCAACAGGAGAGGAGGAGGCAGAGAGGGTTGTGAGGTCAGAAAACGAGGGTGGGGTGGGGTGGGGGGGGTGCTGGAGGAGCCAGACCCAGAGCCTGGCAGGTGGGCTCTCAGAAGCCAGTGGAGATGGGGAGAGGGCGACCCCCTGAGCTCAGGCCACAAGCACTAATTACAACAGCTCCTGTGTGCCGAACCCTGGCAGCCACAGCTTGGCTGAGAACCTGGGCAGGACGAGGGGGTCCTTTGAATGCTACGAGCTGGAGCGTGAGGGCGGGGAGTCCTGCGCAGCTTCTGATGACCAGCGCTTTTCAATTCGCTTTGGAAATCACCTTGGCAGAAACCATTTGCTCTTAAACAACAAACAGGCTCATTGAAAATGATTCTTATCCATCCCTCCAAGAAGGAGCTCTGATTGGCACATGTTATTTAAGGCCAAAGGGAATCAAATGTCTGCTGGGTTCCCGCCATGAAGCAGGTGCTGGGTTTGGGGCCTGGGATATGAACAAGAGCAACCTCTGCTCGCCTCATGCTGCAGCGAGCAGGGCTCCTGCTGGCCAGACCTGGATTCAAATCTTGATTCTGCTACCCTCTGGCCATGTGGCCCTGGGCAAGTCACCTGACCTTCCTGCCCTCCTAGCTTCAGGGGGTTGTCTGAGTTAAAAGAGAAAGGAACACATAAAGTGCTTTGGACAGTGCCCTCTAAGTTACTATTACAAGATACAGGGCAGCGTGGAAAGGACCAGAAAGCAGGAGGCGCACTGCCTGACATGGTGTACCCCGCTGGAGGGCGGGGGGCGTCACAGAAGAGGGGACTTTGAGCCAGCCTGGGAGGAATGTCAGGCCAGGAAGAGGGAGACTGAGGTGATATATCCCCCCAACCCCGGGGGTTGAGTACTGGAGAGAAGGGTTAAGTCACCTAGGTCAGAGGGTCAGAGTGCAGAAGCAGATGCCCAGAGGGGCTTGGGCAGGGCCATGTCAGAGAGCAGGGCATCCTCTGGTCTGAGGGACTTTGGGACTGGGCACACACCTGGTAAGCCTGCGTCCAGGGATGAAGTGACCTCAGTGAGCGTCAGGGCCCGAGACAGGGGCCGGGCTGGGGGAGGGGGGAGGACTTTGTAAACTTCCCCTTAGGTTTGTTTTATTTTATTTATTTATTTTAAAGATTTTTATATTATTTATATTTATTTATCCCCCCCTTGCTGCTTGTGTTTTGCTGTGTCCATTCACTGCGTGTTTTCTCCGTGTCCGCTTATTTCCCCCTTGCTGTGAGGTCCCGCTGCATCAGCCCACCGCACCGTGCGGGCCGGCCTGCCCTCACAAGGAGGCCCCGGGAAGCGAACCCGGGGCCTCCCATATGGTAAACGGGAGCTCTATCGACTGAGCCACACCCACTTCCCTAGGTTTGTTTTAAACGAAACTCTTCACCCCCCCAAAAGGTCAGTGTGTTTGTGTTTGACTCAGAGGTAGCAAGGAAGCGGACTGGAGGGCGGGCTGGGCGAGGAGGGGTCCAAGCATGGGATGGAGTGGGTGGCGCATGACGGTGCTGGGGCTGCTGCCTGGGCTGCAGGAGGCAGGAGGGGCAGCCTGGGCCGCGTGAGGGCCTAGAAGGAGCAGGAGGGCTTCCGAGTACACCCAGGGCCAGGTTGAGTTGGAGCGGCCTAAGGCCTGACCTGGGACGGGTCTAGCGGGCAGCTGGAAATGTGAGTATGGCGGTGGTTCTGGGATTCAGCAGGCTCCCAGGGCAGAAAGGGAACTGTAGATTGGGGGTCAGCTATCTGCATGGTCCCAGGAAAAGCTTAAACTTTTCTGGCATGGAGGGAGGTGGCAGCAGTGCCTTTGGCTTCTAGAAACTAGACTGACCTGCTCTGGAGAAGTCGGTCAGGCTTGGGTATGAGTGTGTGCATGTGATGAAGCAGAGAGGCAGCAACTGATTCTAAAAATACAGGTGTCTCCAGGGACCTGGGAAAGGCAATAGGATCTCTGAAGGGATTCGTAAGATCCCTAGGGTCCCTCTGTATCCCCATCTTTTCCTAGGACCCCGTTTTAGGGCAGCTGTGTTCTCCACTGGAACAAGCGCCGGATCAGGAGTTCAGGAGCTCCAGACCAGCTCTAGCGAGGACCAGCTGGAACCATGTGCTCAGCACCTGATTCATGCCTTGCCATGCCCCCTAAAACCTCTGCCGGGAAAGCAACGTGCCTGTGAGTCCCCCTTTGTGAATGAGGCAACGGAAGCTCAGAGAGGTTCAACTCTCCCCCAAGCTCACCCAGAGGTGGGATTTGAACCCAGGCAGCAGCCTGGCCGCGGGGGGGATGCTCTTTAGCCACCTCACTATGTGGCCTCAAGCATGCAGTTAGGCACAGGGTTCTGCTTTCTTCTTTCACAAAATGATGAAGGACAGAGGTGATTTATTTACTCTCTAAGTTTACCATGAGCACGGTAGGGGTCTGCGTTCGTGAAAACGCTCTGAAAAGTTTAATGCATGGAACAAGTGTGCATTGGGGCACTGGGGGTGGCTCTTTGTTTCTTGTCCGTGCAGACCTCCTGGCACCTTCTGGATCTCACACCAGAGAGTTTGCACTATCTCAGGAGGTGTTGAGAGTGTCCCAGCAGCCAGGGCCAGTGCTCAGCTCTAGCCCTGTTTCCTGTTTGGGGAGCAGGTGACAGCAACACCAGGAGGTGTCCGATTATGCAGAGTGAACGTGCTGGGGCAATTCAGGTCACTGCCCTAGAACAATGTTGCTCCCCATCCTGAGGCAGGTTGTCGGGGGGCAGGGGGGTAACAGGGCAACTGCAAGCAAGGATGGGAGGGCCCCAAGAGGCCATCCAGGCCAGCTCCCTGCCTCCAAGAGGGCTGCCATTGAATCATCCCAGAGGGGACACAAAAGAAAAAGTCATGCTTAAGACACCCGGAGAGAGAAGTAAAGTTGGGAGAGGCTATTGTTTGAATCTATGAAAAAATTCTGAATTCAAGAGCCTTTGTGAAGAAACCAGGTTTGGCTACGCAGAGTGGCAGAGGCTTTCAGGGTTTCAAAGTGCCCAAGACAGGCTGGTGGCCTCTGCCTAGTGAGCATCGAGGCAGTCTGGAATAAGCATGCCATTTCCTCATAAACGGATGCTTCAAAAATACTTTAAAATGCACCTCTCCCTCTCTTAAATTGCTCTACTATCTCCTTTCTTACAAAACACACAAATATCCCTAGCCCCCACCCACACCCCCTTTAGCCAGCAAGTTCCCCTCCCTCACTGCCTTTCACAGCAAGACTTCTCATAGGACCTGTCTGCACTGGGGCCTCACCTCCACTGACTCCTCACTGCATTCCAATTTGGCTTCAGTGCTTCTTCCACTGAAAGCAAGGTCCCCAGGGACTTCCCTCTTGCCAAATCCAGGACACTTCTTGGGCCTGGTCCTATTTAGCGCTCAGCTGCATTCTCCAGAGACAGCCCCTCCCATGTCCTGGTACCCACTGCAGGGGGCTGCTGAGGATGGGAGGGGGAGGCTCCCTGTGGAGGGAGGCTGGTGCAAGCTCTCATCGAAGGTCCATTGTAATGCTTCTCAAGTGCTCTCTTCGAGGCTTCTCCTGGAGCATTCACCTCCAGTCTCCTCTGAGCATTCACCTCGAGTCTCCTCTGAGAGGCTCGCCCTTGGGCCTTTCTGAGACCTCAGAGCCTTCTCCTCCAGCTTTCTCCTTGAGCCTTCTTCTCAGAGCCTTCTTGGAGCCTCCTGCCTCCCTGGCCACTTGCCCTCAGCCTCCTCGGCTGGCTCCTCTCCTCTCCTGAATCTACACCCTCTTCCGGGGTGATCTCATCACCATGTACATGTTGACATTTCGGACAGTCCTCAGTTGAGAACCTCCAGGGCTGACCTCTACTGATGCACCCGCAGGGCAGCTCCATGGGGACGTCCAACAGGCAACGTACCTGTTGAAAACGGACTCCTGACTTTCATCCCCACTCTACCTGTTTCTCTTCCGGTGGCCCCCAGCCCAGAAAATGGTGCCCCAGGCCATGAATGGCGCCCCACATCATTCCTCCCTTCCCCACGTTTCTCATCAGCAAATCGATTGGTTCTAACTCAAAAATATACCAAGACTCCAAACACTCCTGCCTCTCCTCAGTGCCACTGCTGTATTCCGAGCCACCATCGTCTCACCAGACGACCCCTGGACAAAACCCTGCTTACTGGGCTCCCAGCCTCTCTATTGACTCCTTCCCATCCTACCCTCTCTAGAGCGGCCAGAACGGCCCTGTGACGTGTTACAGTACCTGGGAGGGCAAGCACCCCACTGAGTTCTCACTTTCCAAAAATTTCTTGCTTAATCTTGTTTATCTCTTTTTCAGATGAAATTTAGAAGCAAATATGTTTTATTTTGTTTTGAGAAACAATTCAATGGTTAACCAATCCAATTCAAAGATTCATTCATTCAATCACACTGTCAAGCTCCTCTCTGCTGGCCGCGTTCCCAATTATGAATCACTGAAGTTCTGAGTTAATAATACTTTTCTTTTGGGGGCCATTTCCCTTTAAGGAAACTCAATAAACAAAAACCTGGCTTTGGAAAACAGAAGTCTCAGGGAGTCCCGTTTCTCCATAGCGAAGGGCTGACCACTTTACGAGTGACCGACCCCGGCGGCGCGGTCCCGCGCGCCCGCGAGGCGTCGCGGCGGCTTACCTCCCTGAGGCAGGTGTAGATGGGGCACACGAGCACGCGGAAGGGCTCGCCCGTGCTGCTGCGCATGGTGCCGAACACCTCGCACAGGAAGGTGATGAAGCCCAGCCAGCGCTCCACGTCCCGCTGCTGCAGCTCCTCCCGCACCGTGAAGTCCTTCTGCGGAGGCACAAGAGACCGCGTCAGCTCGCCGGCGCGGGCCCGGCTGCCCGCTGCGCGCCTGTGGCCTCGGGGGCTGGTCCTGGGGCTCGGGCCAACCCCAGGTTAGAAGCGATGCTGGGCACGGGGGACCCGTGGCAGAAGCGCGAGTGCCGGGGGCTCACTTGTGGACAGTGTCTCCAGATCGGGGGCACTGCCCAGGCCTGCTGCAGGTGACCCTCCCTCACGGGGGTGCCCTCATCCTTGCCTCCCCAACCGCAATACTGAGGTGGGGCCTGGTGGGTGGGGAGATGGTACCCTTCCCAGACCCACCACCACCCCAATTCAACTCCCTGTGGCTAAACCACCTTCCCTGATGTCCCCCAAATCATGCCCTTCACTCACTGCCCCACAACGTGGTCAGCCCAGCAGGGGGCTGGAGGCACAGGCTATGGCCTCTGCCTGCAAGGGGCTTAGGGGCTGCTGGGAGATTGGAGGCATTCATTCACACATGCATTCATTCCTCCTCCTTCAAAGCGTTATTGCTGCACTGTGGGCTAGGCTAAGACAGGCTCCCTTGTCACTGTGATCCAAGAGAGGCCTAAAAGCCATCAGAGTGGTCCAAGTAAGGGACTGTGGGAGTTCAGAGGCAGGAGTTGTTACTTCCCCCTGGAAATCAGGCACAAGACGAGGATTGTGACCTGGGAATATGGGAGCATTTCAGGAGGAGAGAATGACAAAGTTGAAGGCCCAGGGAGGATAACATGGGTATTTGGGAAACCAGCCTGGCTCTGGCATTAATGGGGTAGAGAGGAAAAGCAGGACCCAGGCCTGGGAAAGAAGGCTGGGGCTGGGATATAGATGATGGAAAGCAGTTAAGAAGCTGGGTTCCATGTGGTGGTTGGACGGGGAGGTTCTGAGGGAGCTGGAAGTGCTATGGTCATACCCGTGCTCTTTAGAAAGGTTAATGTAGCAGGGTTGTGGAGACCAGGCAGGATGAAATGAAAACCTGGATTATCTCGGAATTGAAAGAATCCGTGGCAGATTAGATTATGTGCAGAAACAATCACTCTTCTCTAGTACCTCCTCTAAAGAAAAATATATTCCTCTTGCCCCTTGTCTTTGGATTTGGCCATGTGACTTGCCTGGGCCAACGAATGAGGCAGAAGTAACAGGGTGCGAGTACCTATCCTAGGTCTTCGAGACCTTAAGTACTTATGCATCCTCCATCATGATGAGAAGACCATCTCTGGGCTGACCTCACGGTCCAAAGGGCAGGATGAAAGAGATGTGGAGCAGGGTCCCATCCAAGACTAGCCTAGATCAGCCAATAACCAACCAATCTGTACACACATAACATAAATAAATGCTTACTGTTGTGTGGCAATGAGAATTTTGTGGTTATTTGTTACACAGCAATAGCTGACTTCTAGAGGATTGATAGAAGAAATGCTGTCAAGGTAACTAATACTTGCTAAGTGGTAGGGTGTAAGACGTGATAGAAAAGGAAGACTCAAAGTTGATGCCAAGATTCTGGGTCTGAGTGGTTGTGCCACCAAAAGAAACAGAACATGTGAAGGAGCAGGTTGTAAAATATGACTCAGGCTATTCCCACAGTCCAGGACCACGCTCCATTGCTTATTGAGGCTGAGCTTTCTCCTCAATACTAGAATCTCAGAATCTTCAGAGACAGAAGGCCTTAAAAATGGCATGGTTAATGTCTATCCCCTGAATATGAAGAAAGTGTTATCGAGAGGGGCGGATGGGGCATTGCCCTCCTCAGCTGGCAAATTACGGGTTGGATGAGAAGATCCCAAAGAATCCCCTCCAGTTCTAGTTTTTAATGAGGCTAAGACACAGCTTATAACTAACAGAGTCTTATCAATGAGAAGGTAAATATATATGTATAGATACAAAAAACAATAGAAGCGGCAGCTACAGTCTGTGAGCCAGACTGTACAAAGGTACAAAGTACCTTAATTGCAAATCTCATTTAACTGTCATGATAATCCTATGAAGAAGGTCCTATCATTGCCCCCGTTTTGACAGATGGTGAATCTGAGGCCAGAGAAGTTACAGTTTGCAATGGCAGAGTTGGGATTTGAACCAAGGTCTGCCTGCTCTAGATGCCAAGTTTTTTCTTTTTCTTCTTTCTTACAGTGTTTTTAAGTTTAAACCAGAGCCCAAGTTCCTAGTCACTCTCCACTTCCATGAAGCCATTTGCCCAGACTGTTCCTAGGAACTCCTCTCACACGCACAGAGCTCATTGGCCTCACACCAGATCCCTTGAGCCTCCTGCCTCCCCTATCACTTCCTGCTGTTTACCTGTGTACAACTATGGTCTGCTGGTTGCATGGGTTTCTGTCGTTTGTCCCCCACCCTGGAGTCTGAGCCAGAGCAGGGATCCTTGAGGAGTCCCTCTGGGCTTAGCCAGGAGCCCCTCCCATAGTGGGCGTCCAGCACCTACACTGGCTTTGTATCTCCTCCCCAGCACAGAGCCTGGAGCAGGCAGCCTCCAAAGGGGCTGCCCTGTGGTGCTCTGGGTATCTGAACAAATGAATGACTGCCCGCCACACCAGAGCCTGTGAACATCCCTAGACGGCTGGCCATGAAGACACAAATCTTTTGGCAGTTCCACCCTCCTTAACCTCTATTTATCCCATGGTATCCGGTGTGGTAAGGGCAGGGGCAGGCATTACCATTTTCATTTAAATACAGGGGAAACAGGCACGCAGAGATTAAAAGACTTGACGAAGGTTACATTGTATAAGAACTGAAGTCCCTTCTATTGCTCTCTGCTCTGGACTAAAGTTTCTCAGTCCTGTTTGCACAATGGAGTCACACGGGGAAATGTTTAAAATACTGATGTTTGGACTCCACCCCGTGGTTGGGGTGGAGCTTGGCCACAGGTAATTTTTGAACGTTCCCCAGGTGCTTCCTATTTGCAACCACGCTTGAAAACCACTGCTTCAGGCCTTTAAAGGCTGCCAACTTGGGCGTTAAAATGGTGTCCCTCCAGCAATGCCCGACTTGTCCTTTCCCCCCTCCCATGAAACACCCATGAACACAGACAAGAACAAAGCCCCACAACATTGAAAAGGAAGGTAACAGCTCACCAGCAGCCTCCTCACCAGAGTCGGGAGGTAAAACTATTAACTAAAGTGCCGTCTCCAAGAAATGCTGGTTGCTCAGGGCAGCTTAGACCAGAAGACCAAATACAAAATACATGGGCTTTTGTCTATAAGAACGGTGGCATGTGGGTTTTGGGACCGGTGAGAAGGGATCATGAATAAATAACCCCATTCTTAGGCTGAGATGAAGTCTGATGGGAATTGGGATTAGGAGAAAAATAGTAACCAAGAATCCAACAGCAAAATGAAAATGTGAATTGGAGGCAGTAAAGGATCGAATGGATACTGCAGAAAAAGTAATACAGAAGACAAACTTGGAAACTCCAAGAGAGCTGAAGACAAAGAGAAATAGATGGAAAAAAGAAAGAAAGATACAGAAGACAGAGTGGACATCTAACCTATGAATTATAGAGTTTTTCAAAAAGGACACTAGAACACACAGAACAAAGAGACCAGAGAGAAAAGGTTTCTTAAGTTGAAAAATCAACAAAAAAGAGCTGACTCCTCAGGTTAAAAGGGTACAATTCCAGAGCTTCACCACTTAGCAGGAGAATTTTTTTTTTAAATTTCAAGGAGAAGGGAAAAAAAGAAAGGTAGGGAGGGAGGGAGGGAGGAAGGAAGGAAAGAAAGACCATTTATGAAGGGAAAAAACAGGTTTCTTACAAAGGAATTCGGTCAGCCTTATACTTCTATGTTTTGAGGGGAAAGAACAAAAGCAAGAGAAAGGCATCCATATGAACAAATGTTTAAAAAATCCTATTTGCATGCCTATATTATAAAAAAATTAAAATTTTACTTGACTGCATGCTAAAATCAACCAAAACTTATAACTGAGGAAATCACAGTATAGAAGGACCAGAAATGAAAACTGAAATCAGGTAGAAATAAGAAGTTAAGTCAAATATGTAATTACAATTTTGGTTATAAGATCAAATCCAAAGCTTGAAATAGTCCTTGAAAGAGAAGATATTAAAATTTTTGGTGATAATTTCATCATAGTACTGACCAAATAATTCAAGATTTAGTGACTAAAGACTGGTGCACACTGGTGGGAGGGGGACAGAAAAACAGAAAGCACACAAAATTTCATAATTTAGACAATAAGGATTCTTGGTTATTGCTTCTTTCTTAAGTTCAGTAATTGGAGAAATATAAGTTAAAGTATGCTTTAAAAATGTTAAAGGTAAGCATCAAAAACAGTATATAAAATAAATGGATGAGTAAAAATAATTGTAGGCAAATGAAAATAAAAGTAAAGCACAAGTAAAATCAAAGCAGTTTTCAAGATAAAAGCTACTAAGATAAAAAGGTTATTTATATAGATAAAAATATAATTTAGAATGAGTAGGTAACAAAATGATGTATACACAGACTCAAAAAACATAAAACAAAAGCTATTATTATAAGAAAAACTGAAAGAAAGAATTGTGTTTGGAAATGAAACCACTAGTGCTCTTTGGCTGATTAAATAGACAAAAAGCAAATTACTTAGATGAGTTAAGTAATATAATTAGTAAGATGAAATTGAGAGGTATCTCCTAGTAAGCTGTGATTCCACTATAAATTCCCCCCCAAAAAAAAAAAAGAAATTGAACCAGCTACATACTGGGATCAAAATTTTGCAATAATTAAAAGAATAACCAATTACTTGGATATTCGTAAGGTACTCTTCTAAAGAAAGACAGAGTAAAGGTGTTATTAAATATATGATAATGGTTAATTTAGGAAATAAGAAACTATGAAACCTGTGGGATGTGCTCAGAGCCATAATGAGGGGTAAATTTATTGTCTTAACTATTTTGGCTATTAAATAAAAGGAAGAAACGATATCATCTAAACCCATGTTATCCAATACAGTCAGTAGCCACTAGCCACCTGTGACGTCTGAGCACTTGAAATTTGTGAACAGATGTGCTGTGAGTGTAAAGGACACACTGGTTTTTGAAGACTTAGTACCAAAAAAAAGAATGTAAAATGTCTTGTATTTCAAAAATATTGATTACATGTTGAAATGTTACATGTCCTGGGGTAAATAAAATATTAAATTTAAAATTGCATATGTGGATCGCATTATACTTCTATTAGACAATGTTGATCTAAACATTCACCTAAAAAAATGAGAAAAACACCAACAACTAAGGAAATATAGGAGAGGACATAATATAGATCAAACCAGAAATTAAGCAGAAAATAGAGAAAGGAAGTTATAAATAAAAATCAAGAAAAAAGAAATGGAAATAAAATGAGAAATAAGAACAATATATGAAAATAGATACGGAGTAGATAAGTATAACAAAAAACTATATATAACTTTTTGATGATGATTTTGAAAAAAAAAAAAAAAGATACAATAGGTTATATTTTTTAAAAAGAAACTAAATGTCACCAAACTTTACTAAAAAAGGAATAGAAGGGGGGAGCGGATGTGATTCAAGTGGTTGGGCATCCATCTACCATATGGGAGAACCTGGGTTTGATCCCTAGGACCTCCTGGTAAACAAAGGCGAGTGGGTGAGCCAGGCCTGCGCAGCGAGCCACGCGGCAAGATGATGATGCAACAAAAGAGAGACGCAGGGGAGAGTCAAGGCGAGATGCGCCCGAAACCAGGAACTGAGGTGGCACAAGTGACAAGGTGCCTCTCTCCCACACCGGGGGTCCCAGGATCGAATCCCAGTGAAGCCTAGGGAAGAAAAATGAGAAAGAGAAGGCAAGAAACAGACACAGAAGATCACCCAGCAAATGGACACAAACAGCAAGTGGGAGGGAGAGGGGGGCACTCACAGAACTGTACACCAAAAAAGAAAAAAACAGTCAATTACAAAAAAAAAAGAAATAGAAGGGAGGTTAATACCAACTGAAAGAAAGCTAGAGGCTAATCTAAGGACTGCATAATGTAGTGGTGTCGCTGGAGGACAGACACAAGAATGTCCCTCTATAACAAGGTGTTAAGAACATAGACACATGGAAAAATACAACTAATGTAATGTATAGACTGCAGTAAACAGTAATATTGTAATATTTTTACAGCAATGGCAAAGAAGGTACTATATCAATGCTAAGGGTCAATAATGGGGTGTATAAGGGAGTACGGGATTTCTCCTTTTGGAGTAATGGAAGTGTTCTGTAATGGACTGAGCTGATGACAGCACAATTCTGTGATGAAACTGGAAAGCAGTGAGGGTAAACTGTGGATGAACCGTACAAGGCAAGGGACCATAGAAGACAGTGAGCCCTGTGGTGAATGATGGACTATGGTTAACAGTACAAGTATGAGAACAATAACAAATATACAATACTAATACATTGTGTGAGTAATAGGATGGTTTGTGGGAAAAATACACCAAATACAAGCTATGGACTATAGATAGCAGTAACATGATGATGATGTTCTTTCATCAATTGTAGTAACTGTCTTGTCACAGCATTGTAAGGTTGTTAGTGGTGGGGTAACGTGTGGGAATCCCGTATGGTATGCATGATTGTTCTGTAAACTCACAACTTCTCAAATTAAAAAAAAAAAAAAGAGAGAAAGGAGAAGTGATGATTTCAGCAGTCAGAAGATAGAATTTCCATCTCTATTTCAGCCAGCCAGCTTCTCCTGGAGAATTCACTGAGGACCTTCATCGGAGTTCCCAGCTTGCAGCCTGCCCTATGGAATTTGGACTTGTGCATCTCCACAGTCATGTAAGACAATTTTTATAAAAATCTCATAATATTTACATACACAAAAAAATAAATAGAAAACCAGACTAGACTAAAAATCATAAAAGAAAATGAAAAGTTATGAAAGAATTATCTATTACGAGGAGGTCTCTAGGCTTAGGAATTTATGGCAAGTTCATTCAAACATTGAAAAAAAAAAGATTAATTTCTCTGTTATGTAAATTGATCCAGAACATAGAAAAAGATGATAAGTGTTCCCAGTTCCCTATTACCAAAATCTCATAATGATGGTAAATTACAAATAAAGAAGTCTATATGCTATCTCTCCAATATGAATAGATGTGAAAGTTCTAAATGAAATACTAACATAAATCCATTATAACAAAGTAGGATTTTATTCCAGGAAGGTAAAGATGATTTAATATTAGGAAATCTATAAATATAACATATGACATCAATAGACCTGCTTTAAAAACCTGCAGCAGCAACATCTAGGACCCTTGGAAGGGAAAATATAAAATGATTTAATATTATATATATATATATATATGAAAAACCCAAAGGAAACTTCTAATAAAAATTAGCATTAATAAGAGAGTTTAGTAACTTTTTAATTAATAAAGCTATTTCTTTAATTATTCTTTAATTACAAAATATACAAAACCCAACAGCTTTCTTTTGTGACAGGAATAACCAAAGAGATACTTTAATGCACAGAAGTGCATTTATTATAGCAAATAAAAATGTTTAAATGACATTAAGAAGTGTACAAGATTTCTATGAAGGAAACTACAAAACTAAGCTACAAGAATCTTGGACATGTGAAGAAACATAATATTCCTTAATGGGGAGACCACAGTGTAAAGACTAACTCTCCCTGAAAGAATCCGCAGGTTTAACACCGATTTGCAGTCGACAACCCAACATGAATTGTTATGTGGGGGGTGGAGACTTGAAAAAAATCATCTAAAAGTAATTTGAAAGACTAATAGGGGAAATAGCTAAAAACAAAACAAAACAAGACAGGGAAGAATTTTATTACTTTTAACCTATCCTGAAGCTTTAATAATTAAAAGTGTTGTGGGACTGACATAAGAATGGACAGCTAGATCAGATAGTCTAGAAACAAATTTGGCATCCATAAGGGTTTATCACATGATCTCGGAAGGACAACAATTAAGTGGGAAAGGAAACATTATTCATTCATGCAAGATGCAGGGACAGCTGTCTAAGTATCAGGGGAAAAATAATTTAGAGTCTCACTTCACACTGGGTCCTAAAATGAATTCCAGATGGAATAAAGAAGTAAATCTTAAAAAAAAAGAAATAAAGACAAACCATAAAAACCTAAAGAAAACAAAATTGAGTATTTATCAACTTTCAGGATGGAGAAGAGCTTTCCACATTAAAATAACAAAGGACATACATCAAAATACTGTAAACAATCGATATGCAGGGGAAAATAATTGTAATAAATGTGACAAGATAATGGTCTTACTACAGAGACAGCTCAGTCAAATTTATAATAAAACTATTAAATCCCTTCTGGACAAATGGGGAAAGGGCATTAAAAGATAATTCATGTATCAAAACATATAAATTGCTAATAAATATATGAAAACAAATTAATTATATCTCAATAGCAATAATATGAATGTAAAGACCATTTTTCTTTTTTTTCTTTTTTTATTTTTATTATAAAGATTTATTTATTTTATTTTATTTATCCCCCCCCCCCCCCC
>JAQZBX010051320.1:8609-19515 GCA_029593785.1 Cabassous unicinctus | reverse complement strand
TGTACCCTGCAGTCTGCCACAGAATCCAGGCATCAGGGCGTCCTGCGCAGAGAAGGCGGGGTCTTAGAGCCGGGCCAGACCAGCGGCCGCGCGGGTGCTCCGGGAACGCGACGAATGTCGGGGCCTGGATTTCATCCGCCCACACCGAGGCAGTGGGCGGTGAGCTGAGGCCCCTGGTGGCTCTGGGCGCCGAATCTCACCAGCAGCCACAGTCAGAACCGCGGGTGATTCCCCGCTTCCTTTCTGACTTAATTTTTTTCCCACAGCACTTATCATCTTTCGACATACTCTATAATTCACTTTTTTAATTTATTGTCTGACACTTGTGTTTGTCTTGTTCACTGATGTATACATATGAATGTGTCAGTAAATCAAGGAGTATTCAGTGGTGAAGCTTTAGAGATTTGCAGAATTGTAATGAAAAAAATATGCATTGTACTGTTTAATAGGGTGACTGTATATAAGAACAAAATATTAAACACCTACAGTTTGTCCTTACAGCAAAATGAACCAATTGGAAAATATAATAGAAATACAAACATATTCAAAATTACAATAAAAATTCTAACAATACGTAGGACTTATATTACTCGTGTCTAATAGGGGAAATAGGATATACACATAGGAAGCCATAATAAAAATGAAAATGTTTACAGCTTCAAGAAGACAAAATTAAAGTGCTGTATAGTTTCAGAGGAGAAAAACAATTTACAATCATCTTGGAAGGAAGGGGTGTTTAGGGAAGTCTTCATGAAAGAGGTAGTATTTGAATTGGGTTTTAAAAGATCAATAATATTTGCACATGTGGAATGGTTTGGGGATGGGATGGCAAACATTCCATTCATTCTAATATGAGCAAAAATAAACGATTAGACACAGTTCCACTTTTCAATTTATAGATACATGAAAGAAAGCAGAGAGAAATAAAATCAAATAGTTGTGGTTGAGACTAAATGACAGATGGATTTAAACTGTATCTGATAGCCAAATGTTTTGAAAAAGGGAGTCAGCTGCCTAGAGATGAGTTTTCAGAAAATTGACACAGTGACAATGTGTATGGACGGTTGGAAAGGGGAAGAGACTGAGGATAGAGAGAGTTCTAGGTCTCTCTCTCTCCCTCTCTCTCTTTCTCTGTATATGTGTGTTAGACTTAAAGACATTCTAGATTTCCTGATGTTAATTAGAACAAGTTATGATCATCTTGTGTGCTTCATAAAATTTAGTATAAACATAGACTGTTCCTTGAAATTAAAGACTGTGCTTTACCTATTTACCCTTAGTGCCAAGTACAGAACCTGATCCATACAGACACTCAATAAATGCTGGCATCTGATGATTGCTCTCTCGCTATCAATTACTGAAAACTTAAAAGGGAGAGACTGATAAGGCTGTGATATAATTAAGTGAAATGTTAAAATATTATCTGCAAAATACTCAGGGGCTCTAATGGGGGAAAATATAAATTATATAGAATGTTTTTGGAGTTTCATTTATTCATGCGTTTATTTATTGAATTCCTACTCTGTTCCCAGCACTGTGCAAGGCATTGGAAGTTATAAAGATGAAAGCATGGTTCTTGCTCTCAGTAAGCTCCCAGAGTATATCAGAACAAAATCCACTGGGCAGAGAATTGCAGTAATAGTTGATGTAGATGATGGAAATAAGCATAGGTGTTTTGGAAGAGCAGAAGAGGTGGCATTCAACTGACTCGTCAAGGAAGTTTTTCATTAGAGAGAAAGAAGAGTTGAGGAAGGATGATTTAGCTAGAAGACAGTGCATGGGCAAAAGTAGCGAGATGTATCGAAGCCTGATGCAATGGGGGTTTCAAGCATGCTTAGAATATGGGTACTTTTGAGGACTGTAGAGGAAAGTAGGGGTCAAATGATGGAATGCGTGTGAGTGTTTCTATACTAAAATTTATTTTCTTATGCTTTCCTCTGACTTTATTATCATGTTGTGCCAACCAAATAAAGTGATTTGGAAATTTGCCATATTTTCCATGCTCTAAAACATTTTAATTATGTAAGAATGATCTACTCCTTGAAAGTTTAGACTCTTTCTTGTAGTGTTAAAGAGTTTTGTACATTCATTCAGCAAGCTCCAAATCTTTTGATTACATATTTACAGTAAAGAATTTTGGAGCATTTACTCTAATATATAAATGTTCAATGTATGAATTTTAGTTTAAGTCCTCAATGCATTGACCTGCTAGTGAGAGGGGTACTCCCATCGATCATTCATTAAATATTAGTAAAGTATACTTTCTTCCCTACTATTTCAGAAACAAATAATATAGCAGTAGTTCTAATATTTTCTTCCCATGTCCCAGTGATCTGCCTTGTGCACCTCTGTATTTGCTAGTATACTAATACTACCCTGGGGCTTAGATAACCTGATTTTTCCTCCTCTAATTATCATGTCCCTGCTTAACCATCACTTAGTTGCAGCAAAATCTATGACAGATGTTATGGTTTTAAGCTTAGAAAAACATGTTCTTAAATCTAATCCATTCCTGTGGATGTGAATCCATTGTAAGTAGGGCCTTTTGATGAGGTTATTTCAGTTAAGGTGTGGACCAGCCCAATCGGGATGGGTCTTAATCTTATGACTGGAGTCCTTTATAAGCAGAATGAAATTCAGACAGAATAAGAGAGAGAAAGCCACAGGGAGCAAAAAGCTGAACCTCAACAGAAGCTGGAAGGAAAGGGAGAGCCCAGGAGAGGCCTCCATGTGGATCACCAGCAGCCAGTCCCAGAATGCCCAGTCTTTGGGATGAAAGCATCGCCTTGATGAAGCCTTGATTTTTACTTTTTCCCAGCCTCAAACTGTGAGCAAATAAATTCCCATTGTTTAACCTGACTCATTTCGTGGTATTTGCTTGAGGAGCCTAGGAAACTAAATCAACAGTTCAAGCAAGCCAAATAGCTATCCTCCAAGGGTCTGGAGGGTGTGATACAGGGAAACCTTTTGTGGTTTCCCTGCCTCCCAAGGACCAGTTATTAAAAGTTCTTTCTTCATCTGTGAGTTTTCTTAAGGCTAAATGGAGATCACTGACTTGAAAACTAATCATCTGGACTCCTAGTTTGTCTTGGGAATTACTTTGTTGTAAATGATGCAATGAATAAACACACTAAAGAAAAGCATGATATTTTTTTGTAGGTTCATATAGCAGACCATAAAAAAATATACTTGGCTGGCAGTAAAATCTATCAAAGTTTTTCAACAGCCCCATATTTTTTACATTCCTTTGCTGCCACCAGCAGCTGCCTTTACATATGTTCCTTGATTTTATGGGTGCATTACAACAGCATCAGAGCTGCCGTAACATTGCAGGCACGTTTTTATGGGGAGCGATTTCAGCACCATGCCATCCGGCTGGCCCACCCGGCCTTCTGTTGCTGGAATGGAATGGCAAAGGCATTTAATGAAGAGAATAAAGAATAAGACGGAGAGTAGGTGGCCCAAGATGAATACTGCCTTTCCTCCATGCTAAGGGAAGGAATATGGAGATTACCTTCTTTTCTAGTTCAACAGGGCAACCAGCTTCCCTAAAATGGCCCAAGGGCAATGCTTCAGAGGTTCCTCTGAATCCTTCTATGAGGAAACAGCCCATGAAAAAACAATGCATAACTTTCATAAGGACAGCAGGATAGGTAGATGTGGTTAGACGAGGGTGCTTATGTTCCAGTAAAGTGATCTTAATGAGGATATCATTATCATCGCATGTAGTAATTATGTAATCATGTCATTGGTATTGAATATTTAAGCTGTTTCTACAAGAGGGAAGTGTTTCCAAGAGTATTGCAGTTGGGGGCCCCATTTTTCTTTTTTCTTAAGATCTAAGAAGCAAGTGATCAGATGGTGTGTGGGTGGCCTTGCCTTCTTGTCCAGAAGGCCCACAGACACCACCTCCTTCTCCCAGATTTTGTCTCCACTTTCTGCACAAGTTGTGGGCTTGAAGGTGTCTCGCCTCTGCCTCATGAGAGACATGTTTCAAGTGCTGAGAGTGGGGAGGAAGGATGCGGGGAGGTGCGTGAGAAAGGAGATGATGACTTCCCTCTTGGCATAGAAGAAAGAAGCTCATGCTACATTCTTTAAGGCTCTGAGCAAGGCCTCTGCTAAAAGAAGAGAGAGACATGGTTACTGTTCTTGGGGAAGTCACACTTCAGTGCAAGTGTAATGTTTCCAGAGCTGGATTTTTACATCACCAGACTGTACTGGTTTCAATGTAGGGACAGCCAAACTCCTCCAAGTGACCTTATGTTTCAATAACTGGATGTGAACTAACTACTTGGAGCATTAACTAGGAATTCACTGATTGATTTTAACTTTGAAACAGTGCACTATCAGGCATATTTTTTAATTCAACTTCCACTGTTCCAGGCTCTATGCTAGAGGCCAACTAGCAGTTTGCTGACTTCTTGGTGTTAATTAACTTTGAATACCTTTGGCTGAAAAGAATAACAGCATTTGTTGGTGCTGGAAGGGACTTCAGAAATCAACCAGTACACATTCACTCCATTTTACAGATGGAAAAGCTGAGGCACAGAGAGGGCAAAGTGATTTGTTTAAGGAACAAAGCAGAGTAGAGAACAGACCAGAAGTGAAATCTTCTAATGCCCTTTCTACTGCATATCTTCAGAGTTCCTTAAGACTTGAAAGTCATAGTGTCATAGGTTGCCATTTCTGATTTACTTTTCCTGCACTTAGACAAACTTCTCAAGAGGATGTGTGTTCCGTGCATATGTTTCTGGGAACAGTGATAGATCAGATCCAAGCCCACAGCAGTACTCTTCCCATTGCATTTCATGTGCATTGCCTTACCTCTCCCAAGGTGCTTTGCCCCTAGCTAAAGACTTCATGCCCTTCTTTCTGTTTTTCCTTTGTACCACCCAGAGCAGTTGACATTGTTCCCATTGGTCCAAACACTTATTATCTGTCTTCATCCCTGTGAACTTCTCTGCTGACATTTAAATTAAAAAACACACATCACTAGTATCCTGTTTTATCATAGTTATGGCACTCATGATCTTGATCTCTTATGAACATTAGTTTAAAAATAAATCAGAATGCATATTGCCTTGGCTTTATTGTTTTATTTTTTGGTAAATTCTTTTCTTCATAGGTTAAACTTCTGGATTTTTCTTTATATTTCATAAATTCATGGTAAGCATTTTCTTGTCATAACACCCATCCCTCCCTCCATCACCTCAATACAAATCTAGAATTAGTGGATTACACTGGTTCAAATTTTCTGATGAGAATCCAGGGAAGTGAAGGGAACAAGAAGCATTTCTGAATTTGTAAAAATAATGACAACCTAGAAACAGGCTCTGTGCTAAGCACTTTACAAATGATACCTGTAAACTTTACCACAAACTTTCAAATTAGGTGTTATTTCTCAGTCGAGAAATTAGGAAAATGAAACTCAGCAAACCTGAGTTACTGATACAAATTGTCACAGATAATTTGAAGCATAGCCAGGAGTCTAACTCTTCAATCCAGCTTCCAAACTCATGCCCTTTCTACTGCACCATGTGGCCAAGCCATCTCCTAAGCACATGTATATAATTTCCCTCCTTCAATCCTAACAATAACCCTCTGAGATGGTTGCTTTATGTCTACTTTACAGATAAGGAAACTGAGGTTCAGAGGAAATTGAGGTTACTCAGAGAGTAAATGGCAGAACGGAGGTTCGAATTCAAGTTCTGACTCCAGAGGTCATGTTTTTTCCCACCTGACCATCTACCTTTTATCAAAATCATGCCAGGGACTCACTAATGGGGCAGACTTTCTCCCAGGGGTTGGGACTAAAGAGAGACCTAAAAGCAGTTTTTCTTCTTGCAATTTCCTGGCTGGCCAGCAGAGGGCACATGTCAGTGAACCTTTCCATGGAGGTGTTTCTTTTAACCTCCACTTGCCTTTGTTTCTGATCTGGCCAGGGCCAAGATTCAAAACATACTCTGCTTGCTGAATTCACTGAAGAGAAACCTCCCAGCACCCCCCTCTTCCCTTGCAACAGCTGACTGGGAGGAAGATGTCTGTTCCCCTCTCAGTTGGCTGCAGTGAGCCAGGGTTTTATTCAGGCTTAATGTCTTGAGAGTAGGGGATGGGGGCCATTCGTGGCCCCTGCAGGAGTTTAGTAACTCAAATTTGTTGTTTTAGGTTCTTCTCTTTGTCCCTTGCCCTCCTGGGGGTTGTGTAGCACTGTCCTAGTCTGATGACCCCCAAAGCAGGTCCTTCAGAGAGCTTTTGACCCTTTCTTCATTGTTTTTGTGAGATAGTTGAGCCCTGCCTGCCTACTCTGACAGCATCTTCCCAGAACTCCCCCCATTTACCTTTTAAGTGAATGGTAGTTATTGACTCATTTGATGACACTGTCAACTCACACATTATTTTCTTTTTACTCCAAGTTAGATTTTCAGATTTTTTAAATTTATGTCTCTGACATTCCTGAGTAGGGAAAAATAAGTGAAGAAGCAAAGAGGATATGGGGTTGTCTAGCCAGAAGAAGTGGCAACCAACAGAAGATGAGACTGAGGTTTCCAAAAATTTTCAAGGGTCGCCATATGGAGGAAGGATTAGCTTTCATTCTGAATGACTTACTGGATTTGAATTATGACAAATGACTGTAAGGCAAAAGGAAAAATATTTTGGACAAGAATAGAGAAGAGTTTTCTAAAAGTCAGAGCTGTCTAAAGAGAAAATGGACTGTCTTGGAGTGTGGTGATGTTTAGGAGAAACAGGGTGACCATTTGGTGAGTTTGTTTTAGGGGGGATCTGATGAAATTTAAGGACCTTGAAGTTGGCTGATTTTCTGACATGGCTTTGCATTCCTTCCCATTCATCACTGGATGCTTGCCTACTAATTCTGCAGATTCTGGGATTTGTTCCCTAACAGTTGGCACAGGTAGCTTAGAAGAATGTAGAGCCAGAAGGGGTGGATCTCTGATTCAGTCCCCATCAACACTGGGAATGTCAGTCGACAGGACAAAGAAGAGGAAGAACATTGGTGCCAAGGATCACCAACGGGCCTCTGTCACAGTCCTAGAAAAGGGAGGAAGGATATGCAATTAGCTATGCTTCTTTTCATTTGCGTTTTCTTATGTCGCTATAATCAGCAAAGAAGAACAACTACTCCATGGGTGCTGTTTTTCAAAGGGCATAGAGTAGATAGAACTTCAATTTTGAGTAAATTTACTATTGGCAGCATTGACAATTTTCTCTTTTGTTTGAACTGTTTTATATAAAAATATAATAATACTAAAATAAATATTGATCATTTATTGGTAGCTTATTGTTCTTTAGGTACCATTATTCTTGACAGTTAATAGATGAGCAAAGTAAAGTGGGGAAAGCTTATGCAACAAGGTCCCACAGCTTCTAAATGGCAGAGCTAAGGTTCAAGTCCATGTTCGTTTAAAATCAGAGCATGTGTTCTTATTTTCTTTTTGTTGCTGATAATTTCCATCAATCAGGTATCTATGATACCTCTTGCTTTCGAAATAATAGGTTTTGTTAATATTTTCTATTGCTATGCTGTGTCTTCTTTGATGAGACACTAATAAGGTACCACAGTAGGTTTATTCTGGGTATATTTTGTGACTATGTGGACTGCCCATCTATAAATAGGACACTGGAAAAAACATTGTTTCAAACAATGCTGTGTATAGTTACACAGGTTTCTTCTCACCTTAATTTATTGATCTGTAAATGAATAAGGTGCCTTAGTGTGTGTTCCCCTGAAAGCAGAGCCCCTGACAAGTACTTGGGTAGAAAGTTTTTTCAGGTGGTTAACACAAGGTGCAGATGTAAGGTTGCAAGGAAGGAAGAAAAGCCAATCCAAGTGCACATTATCAAGGTCTCTGCTGTAAGCAACAGGGTTCAAATCTTTTGGCACCCCAGAGAAGCATACTGAATGCCTCCCAAAATTGTCCACCTGAAAGACGGGGAAATGGAAACACTTTTCTACCACTTGTGCCCCCTGTTGGTTGAGGATTACCCAGGAGCTCCACTTGCATGGTGTCTAGTGAGCTGAGCAGAAAGTGGAAAAGAAGGTTCATGCTTGAGATAGGAAATGGCCAGGATGAAGCTTTCCCAGTACTGACCACCATAAGTTGCAGTTGAAGTCAGAGGTGGGCTTAAGGGATGTGATTTGACACCAGTGTATCCGTAACATAAAATTAGAATACATGTTCTTTAAAATGTCTTTTAATATAAAATATATAAAGCCATGCAATTTGGAGCTTGGAGCAATATTAATAATTGTGTGATCTAACTTCTCCATTTTTCAGGTAAGGAAGCTGAGGTCAAAAACAAATGATTCGGTCAAGCCTCACAGTGACTTAGTGGATGACCTGAGCTTCAAGTCCAGGTTCCCTGACTTTGAACACGGTACCACCCTGGCTACTTCCTAGTTGGTCCTAATTAATGCCTAATTAATAATTCCATCCCTTTTTCTAGTCTGGGAGTCCTGGGAGCTGGTTATCTCCACCAATTTAGTTGAGCCTTTTCAAAAGTTGTCCCAATGGGGTTGCCTTTTCCAGATTGATAATTACTCTGGAGACCCCAGAGTAAGGATAAGACGATAATTAAGAAGAGAAAGAGAGAAAGCTTCTTCAGCATTGTGCATTTCTCCCATTGTTCGTCTTCACCCCATGTAATCCTCTCAAACTGCCATTTCCAGTTGCATTTGCATACATCTATTGTTTTTAGTGAAGCCTGGGAGAGCATGAGGAGGGATTGCCAGAACATGAAATCCAATAAGGATACTGAGTTCCATCTTCTGAACTAAGGAGGGCAGTAATTAAAGCAGTATTTACAATGCAATAAAGGCAGAGCTAATTACTGGCAAATGAGATTGAGATGATACTCTTTCCCAGTGAAACTATACTGGGCTCAGCCTTCTCTATAAATCCTCCAACTGTCTCCTTTGTTAATTATGATCTTCATAATCCCCTTCTTGGCAATATTTGCCTAATTTATTGCTACTCAATAGGAAAGAATTAACAGAAACTGAGATATAAGTGATGGAGAGAAATCGGGATGGTTGTTTGGACCCATGGATCATAAACATAGACAGAATGTTCCAGTGGAGAAGAGGGCTGCTGTAATGATTTTAAGCTAAACTAAAGGTATTCTTTCAAATAAGCAGCAAGACTTGTTCCCTAGCTGAAGTGCATGTAGCTTTTGTTTGATAACTGATTTCAGGCCACATTTGTACGTGGCAAGTTAGGTATTTTATATTCTTCATCTTTATTATTAAATGTTTATACTTGAAGGAAGCAGATGTGGCTCAAATAATTGAGCTCCCGTCTACCATATAGGAAGTCCAGGGTTCGATTCCCAGGGTGAAGGATTCCTGGTGAAGGTGAGCTGGCCACATGGCAAGCTGGCCCATGCAGAGTGCTGGCCCATGGAGTGCTGGCCCAAGGGGAGAGCTGGGGCAGCAAGATGATGCAACAAAAACAGACACAGAGGAGAGACAATAAGAGATGCAGCAGACCAGGGAGCTGAGGTGGCGCAAGAGATTGAGTGCCTTTCTCCTACTCTGGAAGGTCCCAGGATCGGTTCCTGGTGCTGCCCAAAGAGAAGAAAAGTGGACACAGAAGAACACACAGCAAATGTACACAGAGAACAGACAGAAAATGCTAAAAAACAACGGAGGGCAGTGTGAGAAATAAATAAATCTTTTAAAAAAAGTTTATATTTGGTTAGAGGACTCTTTGCATGGTGCTATGACTGATCAATGTTGTCTAAGGAGAGTCTCAGTCACCATCCCTGGTCTCAAAATCATTAATACAGGAATGGGCTAACTTTTTCTATAAAGGGCCATATAGTAAATATGTTTGTTTGTGGGGTCATGTGTAGTCTCTGTCGCAAATCTTTCTCCTCTTCCTCTTCCTTCTCCTTCTTCTTCTTAATGACAAATCTTTCTCCTCCTCCTCTTCCTTCTCCTTCTTGGTCTTAGTTTGCCAGGCTGCTATGACCAATGCCATACAATGCCTAAACAACAAGCATTTAGTAGCACATGGTTTGGGGACTAGAAGAAGTCCAAAATCAAAATAACAGTCAAACTTGCCTTCTCTAGGAGTCTATGGCTTTCTAGTGCTGGCAGTCAGCAATACTTGGGGGTACCTGGCTGGATCTGGCTCCCAGCACCTGGGGATCTCTCTATCCTTGTGTCTGCACTTCTGGTTTCTGCTGGCTTGCTGCTTCTCCTCTGGCCTTCTCTAAATTCTGGCACCTGTTTCTTCTCTTTAGAAGGCCTTCAGTAATATGGATTAAGACCTACCCTCAGGAAACAGATGTGGCTCAAGTGATTGGGCTCCCATCTACCACATAGTAGGTCCAGAGTTTGATTCCCAGGGCTTCCTGGTGAAAGGCAAGCTAGCCTGCGTGGTGAGCTGGCCTGAGCAGAGTGCTGGTGCAGCAAGATGATGCATCAAAAAGAGACACAGAAGAGAGACAATAAGAGATGCAGCAGACCAGGGAGCTGAGGTGGTGCAGGGGATTGAGCGCTTCTCTTCCACTCTGGAAGGGCCCAGGATCAGTTCCCAGTGCCGCCTAAAGAGAAGACAAGCAGTCACAGAAGAACACACAGAGAGCAGACAGCAAATGCGAAACAATGTGGGAGGGAGGAGAAATAAAAAAAAAAAAGACCCACCCTCATTCAGTTGGGCCACACCGTAATTAAAAGCAACATCTTCAAGAAGTCTTATTTACAATAGATTCACACCCACAGCAATGTGGATTAAGATTAAAACATGTCTAAATTGGGTTACATAATTCAAAGTACCACAACAACCTCTAAAACTGTAAAAAACATTTTTAGGTTCCGGATCAAAAAAAAAAAAAAAAAGTCCATGTCATGCCATGCCCAGGTTTGGCCTGTGAGCCAAAGTAT
>JAQZBX010051319.1:0-19419 GCA_029593785.1 Cabassous unicinctus | reverse complement strand
CACAGGAAAATATCACTCTATATTGTCACTAGAGGTGGTCGATTCATAGGACTAATTCCTATTCAAATTCCAGTTGCTTTCCTAGCTGCAAGGCCAATGACAACCACATAAGGACATCTCTTTCCAAGCATGACTCCACAGCTCATACTATTCTTACCAAAACCAGAATTCTGTCGGATTCCCCATCGCATTCTAATCCTGAATTGCCAGGTACCACTTTGTTGGAGTCTTCTGTTTAATCTTGGAAAATTCTGCTTCTTTCCTTTCTTTCAATTCAATTTGATTATATCATCCAAAGACATATCGACTTTGTCTAGCTTTTCTTTGCTGCAGGTTTTTGGTGGTGGCTACAGAGCCACCGTGTCTCCCACCAACCAGATACCAAATCAGTTCACAACTGAAGACGTGACACTGGAAATGTCAGTAGGGAAGGCCTGAACTTTATAGCATAAAATAAATGGTATAAAGTCTGAGGCCTGCCACCTCCCACACATGCACACAGACTAACCAGTCTATGTCTTTTGATTGGGAAGTTCAACCCATTAGTGCTCACTGGTACTACAGTAGAGGCATTACTAACTTTGTCCATTTCATCCTTTGGCTTTCATTTTCATACCTTACTTTTGTCTGCATTTTTACTCTTTAAGTTACCCTTAATAATCTTCATTTCTACACTCTTCTCCAAGTCTCTCACCCTTGTCTTTTCCTGTCAGGCTGCAGCACTCCCTTTAGTATCCCTTGTAAATCCACTCTTTTGGTCACAAACTCTCTCAGTTTTTATTTTTCTATGAAGACTTCAAACTCACCCTCATTTTTGAAGGACAGCTTTGTCAGATAAAGAATTCTTGATTGGCAGCTCTTCTCTGTCATAACCTTAAATACTCATACCACTGCCTCCTCACCTCCATTGTTTCTGTTGAGAGATCGGCACTTAGTCTTATTGAACTTCCCTTGTATGTGATGCATTGCTTTTCTCTTGTTGCTCTCAGAATCCTCTTTTTATCTCTGGTATTTCTCATTCTGAATAGTAGGTGTCTCAGAGTAGGTCTAGTCAGATTTATTCTGTTTGGGGTGTGTTGCCCTTCTTGGATATTGTTATTTATGTCTTTCATAAGGGTTGGGAAGTTTCCAGTCATTATTTCCTCAAATATTCTTTCTGTCCCTTTCCCATTCTCTTCTCCTTCTGGGACACTGATAACATGTATATTTGTGCATTTCACATTGTCATTCAATTTATATTTTTTCCCATTCTTTTCTCCTTCTGTTTTCTTGTCTTTTCAAGTTCCTGTCCTCCAATTCACTTATTCTGTCCTCAACCAGCTCAAATCTACTGTTATATGCCTCTAATGTACTTTTAATCTCATCCGTTGTGTCTTTCATTCCCATAAGCTCTGTTACTTTTCTTTGCAGTCTTTCAGATTGTTCTTAATGCTCACCAATGTCTTCTTAATATCCTTTATCTCTTTAGTCATATTTTCATTCAACTTCTTGAATTGTTTTAGGAGATTTGTGTGATTATCATCGATAAGTTGTCTTAAATCCTCTGTCTCATCAAGATTTTTTATTTGATCCTTTTGTTGTGCTATATCTTCCTGTTTCTTAGTATGGCTTGTAATTTTTTGCTGCTGTCTAGGCATCTGATTATGTTGGTGAATTTACTTTGATGGTCAGTTTCTCTCTCTTGCCTAGTTTTTTGTTTGTTTGTTTGTTTTGTTTCATGGCTCTTCTTTGATTTTTGGTTCAACTTTTTCTAATCTTTAAGATTCCCTAACTTAAGTTGTCAAAACAGGGCCAGGGACCCACTAATGGAGCACAAACCAGATTCAAGAGTGCATGGACATGAGAGGCTCCAAAAGGCCTTTTCACTTATTGCAGTTTCCTGGCCTGCCAGCAAGTGGCGCTCTTCAGGGAACCTTTCCATGAAGCTGGTGATTCTGGTCCGGCTCAAACTTAAAACAGTGCTGCTGGCCAAACTCACTGAAGAGACACCACTCTCCGCCCTCTGCTGCACCCTCACTGTTCCCGGGGAGGAAGACTCCCTCCCCTCTCAGGTGGCCTCAGCGAGCCACAGGCTTTTCCTAGGCTGTTCACCTTGAGGGAGGGGAATGGGTGCCGCTCCTGGCCTTGGGGGCTGGTAGCGCATGGTTTTCATCCAGCCTCTCCATCTCTCTGTCCCTCTCCCTCCTGGAGGATGTGCAGCACTCTCCTGGTCTGCAGATACCAAAGCAGCTCCCTCAGACAGCTTTGTTTTTGTAAGAGAGTCAAGTCCTAACACCCTACTCCAATGTCATCTTTCCTGGAACTCCACCAAAGTGATTAAATTTTTATTCATCTTAAAGAATTGTTCTGATATGCCAAACAAGCACCTTAATAAGGCATGATTGCCTCATATGTCAATTTTTTAAACGTGATCATTACATGAAATTGACTTTTTCAACTCTACAATTTTTTCAATAAAAATTTCAATTAAAAAATAATTTGCATGTTCAGATCTTTTAAAACACACACAAAGTGAAGCCTGCAATCTTCTCTCCTTATTGGAACAGTACTTTCCTCTTGGATTTCACCAACTCTCACATTGTCCCTTCCCTCTCCCTTCAAGCCTTTGTAGGATGTTTAAATAAAGAGAGGCACCCCTACCTGGCCCAGTGTCTTAGCCCTCTGTTTTTATCATCACTGTCCCTCTGGTTCTGGGTACAGTGCTTTCATCAGCCTGTTTGATTCTGAGTCAGCATGAGCTGGCTCATTATAAGCTGCTGTGTTAACACTGCACTGACTAAGCCCAAATTTGGCAATCCAAGAAAATAGGAATGAATAGAACAGGGAAAGCTAAGACTGAAGGGAGAAAGGGTTGAGTAATTGGGATTTGAAGCCAATGCTGCACACACACGGAGCTGCGTTTATAGGCTTTTTAGAGACTGCTGGCTCCTTTCCTGGCAGCAGGAAACAAGGGAAGGACCAACAGTCTGCACGCAGCCATGTCTTTGTGACTGACTGTAACCTTCTTATTAAATGGCAGCAGGAGCATATATGCCTTTCAGGACATGTAAAAGGTACAGCTCCTCTCCTCCAGCCACTTAAGTTCTACAGAAACCTAACAGGTTAAGCCAGGGATTTGGTAGTTGTCACTGTATTAGTCAAGTTTCTCCAGAGAAACAAAACCGACAGGATATAAATGTATATATTAAGATGCAAATAAATACACTTATAAATATTAAGATATTTATTACAGGAATTGGCTCACCTGGCCATGGGGATTGGCAGGACTGAATTCTATAGTGCAGGTGCAAATTAGAAACTCAATGAAGCTAGAAACTCAATGCAGGAGAAGCTGGATGGCTGAAGTAAAGACAGAAATTCTTTCTTTCTGACTACTGAAATCCTCAGGTCTCACTTTAAGGCCTCCAACTGATTGGATGAGGAGATTCCTCTCACTGCTGAGGGCAATCTCCTTTGCTGATTGTAGATGTAATCAGCTGTAGATGGAATCAACTAATGGTTTAAATCCATCTACAGTAACAATTAGGCCAGTGCTTGCTCGAGCAAACAACCGCACACCATTATACAGCCAAGTTGACACAAATTTAAGCATCACGGTCACTAAGCCTTAAGATTTTATGGCCGGTAGGATAGTATTGCTGATACTAATTACATCTATGCAATCGATAGTTTATTAGCACTAGCAGACTTATGGGCATGGTTTACTCCATTCCCACCCCAAAATGAGGCCAACACCCTCTCCTGTGCACGAACATTGTTATAAGGCAAGGGAGGCATGGGCACCTCAAGGAAACCCACCAGGGACACGGCTTCGCTGGATGACCTTGTCCGTGACCACTGCTCTCCCACCAGCACCTCCCATCCCAGCCTGATGGCAGGTGTGAGGAAGGGGCAAGCAGGTAAGGGGGAGGCAGCATCGCTGCCCCTGGGGAGGACGTATCTCTTTCCAGGGGAACAAAGTCTTCCTGGTCTTAAACGCTCCCTACTCCTGTCATCAGTTTCACCCCTGCCCAGCTGGGGCCCAGGGCCCGTCGTTTTAAATCGTTAGAATTTCTCAGGCTTTACTAGAGCTGCTTTTCCACCCTACCACCCTTTCCCCTTTTCTTGTCCAAGAATTTCTGGAAACTCACAACGTTGTGCTATTTTGCTTCTCAAAAATTCATGCTATCTATGTGTTGGCCTTCTGAGGAACTCCCTAACACTCAATTTTGTTCATCTACCTTGACTTTTTTGTGCATTGTGGAAAGTGACTGCTCCAAACACTCTTCAAACCTCCAAGGATGCCTCTGCCTCACCACTTTCATTAAATTACCTCTCCCCCCGTTAAGTAAAATGATCAGGGGGTCCCAGAAAAGCGTTCTCCATTTCCTCTTCTCTCCATCTCCTAGTGTCTTCTTATCTTCTCCAGCGTATCTCCTTACTTTCCTTGACCGTCCTGCCTCTCCTCTTCTAGCCTTATCTTAGCCCCTCTCTTTAAGAACCATAGATTACCTCCCAGCATCATAATCTCCCCTTTCCTCCACCTTCTTCCCTCCCATGTACCACCCCCATCCCCAGCCCAGGCTCCCTTGCAGCCTCCCCTCATCCACCCTCTCCCACCCTCAGCCTCTTGCACGCAGTGTTCTCTTCCATCTCTGCAGCCTCTCTCAATGCAACACCAAAGCCACATCTCCTCCACCTCACCTACCACTGTACTTGTCACCATCAGCCATCGCTTCGTGAATCTTGCTCTGGCCTTGTTTCCTGGGTACTTCCATGACTCTTGCACTAGTTTGGTGACTTCAACTCTGTCTTCTCTTTAATTTTCTTTCTTCCTGCAGACCCCAATTCTTTGGGTCTTTCCAAGCTTTTAGTCTCAGCAATATCCTCTTTTATGTTTTCCTTTACTTGGCAAACTCACCTGCTCTCATGGCTTCAGCGGCTGCTCCATGCCTGGCTTCCAAGCCCCCGTCTCAGAAGCAGCCCCAGTCTGTCTTCCCATCCTTTGTTTCCAGTTGTTTGTTGGACATGGCCATCTGGATAACTCTTTGGAAACTTAAGTCATCATCTTCCCCCACAACCCTGCTCCACTGCATGCTTTCATATTTCTGTTCCCCATCACCAACACTTGGAGATTCAGCACATCCTTGACTGTGTGTCCCTTGAAGGTGACCCTGGGGATTTACTACAGCAGCCCAGGCATTGAGCATACGGCCTAACATCGAGTAGCAGATGCTCAGTACTGTACGGATGGCCCCTTCATCCTCACACGCCTTATCTAATCAGCTGCTAAGTCTTAGCAGGGGCAAGAATTCACTCCCAGTAATTCCAGTAAACTGTCTAGAGGTCCTGGATTAACTTGACATTGACAATGAAAATTGCAAGGAGGGGCAAAGACATACTAAGAGTCGACTTACGTAAAGCACATACAAGTAAACATCTCCTAAGTGACGTATAGTAAGCAAGCAATATCACATTGATTTTTATATTTCTTTTGAATCTGACTTCTCTAAAACTAAGTCAAGTAGTTATCATGGGTCTTGCCAGGAATGGTCGTTTGTTTTCCTCCTTTGCAATAATTGGATTTCTTATTTGCATTTCTTTCTATAACATGTCAAGACATAGTATATAAAAGGAAAGGCAAAGTGCCCAGAATCCGACCCAGAGTATGTCATCTGCAGATAAAACACATTGAAAGGCGACTCTGATGGTTTATCGAAGACCCCCTTGTGGGCGTGGTGTCTGCACCTGCTTTACGAACCAGCTTTTTAAAAAATGGCTCCTAGGGGCTCCATTCAAGATACTGGTGAAGTCCTCTGAGCTGTTCTACCAGAAACACGAACACGGCATTACCCAGTTGGATATTTCTACTGCTGGCTGACGTACAGCCCCAAGATGAAAACAAAATGCCACCTAGAGAGGTAGCACTCAGGAGCTGGGAGGGTACATGCAGGGACACTGAGGTTAAAAGCCTCGAAATCTTCACTTCTGAGGGAATCCTGGATACCACAGTGTTACACAGGAAAATGTCCCTTCATTAAGGATTCAGTTCTCCCTTTATTTCATTTGCTCTTTAAAAAATAATAATAAGCTAGTCTCAAGAGTTGTGCAATTATCCTGTAGTCATGGAATAATGTCAACAGTGCCCTCTTTCTGTACAAAGAAGGAAACCAGGCTTAGGGTTTTCTTTTGATTGAGGTCATTACAAAGAAAACTCCCCAAGAGAATCATAAATGCTCCTGGCAAGGACTCGGTCCTGGCTGATTTTTCACTCCCTCATTTCTTCTTTCGGGCACAGAATCTGGAAGTTAGGTGGTCACAGGTGACCTTCAACAACACAGCTTTATTCACCAGTTTTTCCACTAGTAAAGCATCTACCGTGTTCCAGGAACTGGGCCAGGCACAGTGATAAACTGCACTGAAGCTGTCCCTGCTCTTTCAGAAGTCGTGGCCTAGTGAGGGAGAGAATAGAGAAGCGAGTGAAGGATGCACCAGTTAGGGGGCGTGCCCCTCAGGAGAGAACAGGAGGTGAGCGAGAATAAAGAGGGCTTGCCTTAAACTGGGTGCGCAGGCCAGTCTCTACGCTGAAGCTGAAGCCGCAAGGCCTCAGGGCCTCAAGGATGCGAGTGACAGCCTGTGACTCGGCCTCCAGGCAGCAGCACACAGAGGCCCGGATGCGGGAACGAGCTCTGCACATCCAGGAAACTCCACCAAAGGCTGGGAATGGGGCGGGCAGGAGGGAGCTGTGTGCAGGCACAGCAGGGCTGAGCACGCAGGGCTCTGTGGGCTCCCGTGCAGGGTCTGTGTAGCGTTGGCCGCCAGGTTTCATTTGTTTTAAGGGTGGTACGAGTACAGTGGTCATTGGGGAGATGCAAATCAAAACCCCAGTGAGCTACCCCTTCACATCCCTAAGATGGCTATTATCAAAAACAAACAGTAAGTAAGTGTTGGCGAGGATGTGGAGCAGTTGGAGCCCTTACACATTGTTAGTGGGGTTGATAAATGGGGCAGCCACTGTGGAATCAATTTGGTGGTTCCTCAGAATTACGTAGAATTACCCTATGATCCAGGAATTCCACTTCTAGGTGTATGCCCAAAAGAAAGGAAAGCAGGTACTTGAACCAAAATGTGTACGTAACCGTCCACAGCAGCATGACCCACAAGCAGCAGAGGCGAGCACACCACGCGCCCATCAACAGCTGAGTGAGTGAGGAGTGGCACACGCGCACAATGAGATGCTATTCGGTCACGACACGTGCCACCACGCCGTGAGCCTTAAAGACACCGTGTTGAGTGAAATGCGCTAGACCCTAAAGGGCAAATATTCACTGAAATGCCTCATATAAGCAAATTCAGAGACTAATAGGCTGCAGGTTGCCAGAGGGCAGGAGGTGAGGGGAACGCGGAGTTACTGCTCCAGGGGTGCACAGTTTCTGTTCGAGGTGATGAAAAAGCTCGGGAAGTGGGTGTGAGTGTAACTAACACCACTGATTTGTATATCTGAAAGTGGCTGAAACGGGAAGCTTTGCGTTGTACATGTATCACCGCAGCAGAGTCTGCGTAGAGTGATGAACAGATGCTGGACCACAGAGACCTGGAGCGTCAATGGTGGGTAAGGAAAGAGACAAGGTTGTGAGCATTTACTCGCTTCTTCAAAAGGTCTTGGCTGTAAACAGGTAGACAGCAAAGGAGTTGGGAGAGGATCCTCCTTTCAGTGGGGCGTGAGGACAGTCACAGGCGGACCTGTCACAGGCGGACAGTCACAGCAAGGACCGAGGAGGCCAGTTCCTTCCCGCGGGAGACGTCGGGAGCAGGGAGTGCCAAAGAGCCCCACCAACGCCTGACTGAGGACACCTGAGGTGCTCGTTAAAAATAAAATCCCCAGCAAGGCCCCAGCTTCTGATTGACAGGGGTAAGGCCCCCAAACGTGCGTTCTTTGCAAAGCGCTTGGGTGATTTCTGTGCACAGTGAAAGCTAGGAACAGCAGAGGTAGAAGGAGACGGAGCAGAACAGCCTCCAAGAGGAGGATGCCGGAGAAAGGCCAGGGCAAGTACAGGCACAAGAAATGGCAGATCCATGCAGGTGCGCGGGGCGAGAGAGCCCCCCTTTGTGTCCACGGAGCAGCAAGCCCCACGCTCCTGGGGCTGGAGGAGCCGCGCATGTGAGCCTCCTGGATTCTCGCACCTTCTGTTTTCTTTTTTTTTTTCTTAAGAGGTACTGGGGAACGAACCCAGTACAGGACCTCACACATGGGAAGCGGGTGCTCAACCACTGAGCTACACCCACTCCCCAATGAAAGCTGGGTTTTTTTGTTTGTTTGTTTGTTTTTAGGAGGTACCTGGGATCTAACCCGGGACCTCGTCCAAGGGAAGCAGGCGCTCAGCCACTGAGCTACACACGCTCCCCTCACAGGTTACTTTTGATATTTGTGCTGAACTCCCTTCTAACATGATTTCCCCAGGTCCTTCTACGTGTTTAATTGATTGATCCTCTCAAGTGGTGTGTAATCATCTTTCCTCTAGATCAGAGCTATTCAGGATGGGATGCCTGGGATCAAGGAAGAAAATATTAAATCTTCACCATGTATTTATTTTGTATTTAAAGAGAAGATCTGCTAACCTGATATTTAATGAAGGTTTTACCCTGACACCCTTTTCCAGGCCAGACACCAGAAGGTCAATGGCACCCTGAAGGAAGAATAGGGGTTTCTTCCTCAGCCTGGTGGTGTTGATGTGGGCCCCGTCTCATCTTTTCAATAGTTTACATGCGCCAGCTTTAAGTGGAGCTGCAGATTATAATGTCTACTTTAATTAAAAGACAAAAAATGGATAAATAGCTTTAAAGAAATTCATGCAAAGGAACTGTCTGTACCCCAGAAAAGCATGTTCTTAATTTTAATCCTGTTCCTGTGGGTGTGAACCTATTGTAAACAGGACCTTTTGAAGATGTCATTTTTAGTTAAGGTGTGGCCAGCTGAATCAGGGTGGGTCTTAATCCCGTTACTGGAGCCTTAGAGAGGGGAAGCTGTGGGGAGGAACTGGAAGTCGAAGTCTGTGGGAACCTGAAAGAGAAAGGAGGGGACATCGCCATGTGACGGAAAAGCCGAGGAACCACGTAGTACCAGCGTGCCTGCACACTGCTGACGTGGGAGGGAGCCAGCCTCCAGCCTTGAAACTGTGAGCCAACAAATTCCCATTGTTTAAGCCAACCCAGTGGGTGATATTTGTCATAGCAGCTGGGAACTAAAAATTACTATCCATGAAGCAAGCACAGGGGTCGAGAAAATGGCAGGGGAGATGCCTCTTCTGTGCCCTGTGGGAGCGCTTCACCAGCGATAGGAGGAAATGTAAAAAAAACAATGATGACCCACTCATATCTGACCAGGAGGAAGACACCAAAAAATTCAAGATTAGCAAGAGTTCTGAAATCTTGATTTGTGACTACTACTATTAATGGTGAACCTTTCCCCAGCCCTCTATTCTACCTTGAGATTAAGGCTAATGACAATACTCTAAGTATTAAATATTTAAGTAAATATATGAGGAGTGCTCAAATTTGTTTTTACAAATGTATTTTCTTACTTAAGGATTTTAATCTGCTTTACTAGCCCAGCAGCCAAGGACTGCTGCAGCTGGGCCCAGCGGGAAGATACGGCCCAAGGGCCAACTATGCAGCTATTTGCAGGTACTAGACAACAGCCTTGCAGCAGCTACAATGCGCTACAGGAAACCAGTGCATCTGGCTTTTATGCAAAATGCTGGTAGGAAGCTGTAGCAGTTTGGCATTATTTATGAATTCAAAAAATAGATATTGGATTATGCTTATAAACTGGTCTGTTCCTCTGGGCGTGATTAAATTATGATTAGGGCTTTGACTGGGCCACGTCAGTAGGGCGTTGAGTCTCTGCCCCTTGGTGGGAGGGACTCATAGATAAAAGACATGGCAAAGGACAGAGTTGGAGTTCTGATGCAGAGTTTTAATGCTGAAGCCGAGGGAAGTAAGCGCACAGAGGAGCTTGGTCCTAAGGAAGGAGAGAAGGACCCAGGAAGAGACGAGCCATTTGCCTGATAGTCTACAGCTGGCCTTGTGGAGCTAGAAGAGGAGCTGAGCCCAGAGACAAGCAGGCCCCAGGAAGAGAGGAACCCAGGAAGCCTGAACCCTCGCAGACGTCAGCAGCCATCTTGCTCCAAAACGTGGCAATGAACTTTAGTGAGGGAGGTGACTTGTGCTTTACGGCCTGGTAACTGTAAGCTTCTACCCCAAAATAAATACCCATTATAAAAACCAACCATTTGCATTTGTATTCAAAATATAGTTCCCTTCTTTTATATTATAAATAAGTATTACTAGGTTTAAGCTTGTAGTCCAGCAGTGTAATGTTTTAAGGTTTAATGTCCAGCAGAGAACTACTTTTTTTTAAATAGTTCATATTGGGCATGATGAAAGGTTTGGTACATGGATAAACAAAAACCTCAGGGAATTACCATAAATAAAACTCTACAAGCCTTGGTGATAATTGATTTTTATAGTAAACTGCGACGTTGCCCAAAGTATCTGGCTGATTTAACTGTATTTTGTGATATTTTAAAATTAAAGTTTATTTTATAATGTTTTTAAAGGTTTTAGAAACCCAGTAATTAGATAATTGTCTTTTCTTAATAAAATATTTGGGGTTCATGTTTTATTAAATTTTTCTAATTAAAAAAAAACAACAACCAGTTTCTGGTATTTTACATCAGCACCCCTTTGGCTGACTAATACAGAAGTGAATTTTTCTGGGAAGAGTTTTTTTCTGGGGGGAGTTTAGTTCATAGATTTCATCTTACCATTAAAGGCGTCTGTGGTACACCCCCACCCAGGCCCCCCAAAATGATATTTAAAAAAAAAAACTGCTTTAAAAGAAAATTAGGTAGCAAGACTTTTGGTGCCACAGGTGAATTTGCCCACCCCAGACACTACTTTAAAAAGCACACATTTTTGAAGCATTCATTGAAAGGTCATATTTGTATATTGGACTTTTAAAAATCAGGGATCCCTCTACATGAAGTAACTGGTTGGCTTTTGTTTCATAAAGTCTAATATGTGGCAAAACATTACCATAAGTGACTCTTGAGAAAAGGCATTCTTTCGTAGTCCCAGCTAAGAGGGCGTATGAGTCACCTACTACCTCATGTTAAGTTACCCCCAGACTTGTCTCCTGAAAGCAGCAAACACTTTTATCTCATAGCTCTGTGGCTCAGGAACTGGGTGCAGCGGGGGGGGCTGGCTCAAAGTCTGGCGTCAGCCAGGGCTGCGTCTCATCTGAAGGCTTCCAAGCTCCTCACGTGGCTGGAGGCAGAATTCAGCTGCTCTGAGCCCCAGTGCCTCACTGGCTATTGGCCAGAGGCCTTGTCTGGGCCCCTCCACAGGCAGTCCACAACGTGGCAGCTCGCGTTTCTCAAGGAGGGAGCGACACTACAAGACGTGGGAGTCACGGCCTCCGCAGCCTGGTCTTAGGAGGGGCTCCTATCACTTCTGCCATGTTCCGTTTGACAGGAGCAGCTCATGAGGTCCAGCCCCCGCACACAAGGGGAGGGGGCCACACGACCCAGAGCAGGGATTCCGGAAGGCAGGGCCACCGGGGGTCATCTGAGAAGTGGCCTACCACAGAGGGATGCAACGTACCATCTCAACATTTTAAACTGGGAGAAGAAAGAAAACCAAACCAAGGCCTAAAAATTCCTTTCATATTCCAATTTAGCTACCGCCTGTTAAATCTGACTGGGGGTCAGGGCTTTCCACACGGATTAAGGGCAAGAGTGAGAGGCGCGAGTTCTCCAGTGGAGACGTGATTCATAAATGGTGACGTGACAGTGGGTTGAGCTGAGGCCTGCAACGCTGGGGACGTGACCTTGTTGGAACGAGTCTTTGCAGATGTCATCAAGTCAAGGTGAGGCCTTGCAGGATGGGCGAGCCCTAAATTCAATCTCTTGTCTTCTAAGGAAAAGGAGAGGGAGATTTGGGCAGACATACAGACGCACAGGAAGGTCAGTGTGCAAACACGGAGGCAGGGACTGGGCGATGCTGCCACAAACCAAGAGACACCTGGAAACACCAGACGCTGGAAGAGGGAGGAAGAGTCTTCTGCAGAGTCTTCAGAGGGAGCGCGGCTCTGCTGACACCTTCTCGTTGGACTCCTGGCCTCCTGAACTGTAAGAGAACACATTTTTGTTATTTTGAGCCACCCAGTTTGTGGTAATTTGATAGGGCATCCTTAGGAAATTAACACGTTTGTGAAGCAAACTAAAAATAATATCCCATAACTTTGAAAAAGCTGTCTCCTTAAATAGCTTAGACTAGGTCTGCGAACCTAGAAAACACATATTTGCAACTCATTTCACATTGGCATTGTGAATATGCTAAGAGCTAATATTCTGGTAAAAAAAAAATAATAAGCAATTTAGATAAACTGTCAAGGCAATGTGGAATCTGGAGCTCCCCAAATAAGGGCAGGAAATGATTAATTAAGGACAAAAACATTGAATTTACAAATTCCCTTTTTCACAGCCACTTTTCAGATGCTAAAGAAAGGGCAGCTCCAAAGCTAAGCCCTAAGTGATCCGTATGCATGCTGGTTTGCTTATGCTCTATGCTGTGGTCCAGCAACAGGGTGCCCAGCTGCTGTGGCCGACAGGCATACGCTCGCCCCACTGTCCTCTCTCCATCTGATGTCCCTGCAGTGCGGCAGCACTGACACCTGGACGCTCAGCAAGGCGTGGCACATTCTGACTGGACAACCCCATTTCAGATATTTTGCTGAAACCCTTCCCATCTGTATCAGTCAGCCAAAGGGGTGCTGATGCAAAATACCGGAAAACTGTTGGTCTTTATAAAGGGTGTTTATTTGGGGTAGAAGTCCACAGTTACCAGGCCATAAATCATAAGTTTCTTCCCTCACCAAAGTCCATTGCCACTTGTTGGAGTAAAACAGCTGCTGACATCTGCCAGGGTTCAGGCTTCTCTTTCCAGGACTCCGTTTCTCTCCGGGCTCAGCTCCTCTGTTTCCTCTACAAGGTCAGCTGTAGACTATGAGGCTGTCTAGGCTTTGTGTCTCTCCACAAGGCCAGCTGTGAACTGTCAGGCGAGTGGCTCGTCTCTATCCCGGGGCCTTCTCTCATTCCTCACGACCAAGGTCCTCCGTCTACTCGCCTCCTCGGGCTTCAGCATCAAAACTCCAACATCAGAACTGCTGCAACACTGCCCTTTTCCATGTCTTTTATCTTCAATTCCCCCACCCACCAAGGGATGGGGCTCACGTCATGCCCTACTGACGTGGCCCAGTTGACGCCCTAATCATAACTTAATCATGCCCAGATTAGCAGACCAGTTTACAAGCATGATCCAATATCTATTTTTGAAATTCATAATTATATCAAACTGCCCAACGGCTACACCATCCAAAGATAGACTATGCCAATGAATCTGGTGGCGTCATAGCTTGATAAAACATGCAACATTCATTCATTTAGTAGACATTGAGTGCCTGCCATATGCCAACACTGCCGTAGTCATGTGATAAATAAAGCAGAGCTGGGAGGAGACAGAAGAGGAGCCTGGGAGTGTGATGAATATTATTCGGAATGTACATTCTAGATTGAGGCAACAGCTAACACAGTCTCAGAGAAACGAGAAGTCTTCAGAGAAAAGAAAGCCTTTGGGATTGGATTTTGAAAGAGGATGTGAATTCACCATATGATGAAAAGTGAGGATGGAATTGGTATTCAAGGAAGACGGCTGGGAGGAGGGGTGGGCAGATGGGCAAAGGAGGTAGGCGGGAGACCAGGTAGGGAGCTGATGACAGGTCCTGCCTTCCAGGCTAAGAGGTCAGCAACAGGGAGACACTAGAGGTCTTCTGTTTTTGTTAATTTCTTATTTTTTATTGTGTTAAATTTATATGACAAATAATTTGTTGTTTTGACCATGTTTTAGTGTACAATTCAGTGGCATTGATTACATTTACATGGTTTTGCTTCCATCACCTCTATACAGCACCAAAACTTTTCATCACCCCGAACAAAAACTGTGTACCCACTAAGCAATAACTCCCATTCCCACTTCTCCCAGCATCCACTACCCCCTGATAGACTTTCTCTCTGTCTGAATTTGCCTCTTCCAGCTATTACGTGTAGTGGAGTCATACAATATTTGTGATTTCACTGAGCATGATGCTTTCGAGGTTCGCCCAGGTTGCAGCATATAGCAGAACTTCCTTCTGCCAAAGGCTTTCAAGCAGCGTGGGGGTGGACAGGAGGCCGAGAGCAGAGTCAGGGAGACTAAGAGGAGGCTGTTACAGTGGTCTAGGGGCCTAGACCAGGGCTTGGCAAACTGCAGCCCTCAGGCCAAACCCTGCCCACCCTTGTCTTTGTGGATGCAGTGGTGTTGGAGCCTGGCCCGTCTGCTCGGGCTCGGCTGTGCCCACTCTTATGCTGCAGCGGCAGAGTCGGGGCGTGACAGCAAAGAACAAGTGGCCAACCAAGCAGAAAATACTACTATCTGCTCTTCACAGAAAGGGCTTGCTGGCCTCTGTGCTAAATGAAGGATAGTTGGAGGGTGCTCTGAGAGGAAATGTGGCTATAAGAGAGATTTCCGAAATAAGGATGATAGGACCGTAGGACTTTGATGATATGGTGACCTAAAGAAAGTCAAGTCATGAACCATTCTAAGGTTAGATGGCAGGATTAATGGTGGTGCAGGGAACCACAATTGTGAATATGGGACAGGAAGTAAGTCTGAATGGGAAATACAGCAAGTTTGAGGTTGGATGTGTTGGCAGAACTTTGAGGTAACGTGTCTGGAACTTCGAGAAGAGATGTGGGCTGGAGCTAGAGATTCAGTGTCATTGAAAACAGAAGAGAGAATGTTTTAAAAGGTCTGGAAAGATGGGATGACAATCCTATACATCCATTGTCTTAGTTTGCCAGAGCTTCTATGACAAATACCACAGGCTGGTTGGCTACATTTAGGGGAAATTATTGGTTCAGAGTTTTGGAGGTGAGAAGTCCAGTGGGTCATGCCTCCTCACAAGTCTGTGGCATGCTGGTGGTGGTTGCTGGCAGTCAGTAGCTCAACCTCCGCCTCCATCACACGGCTGTCTGTCTGTTTCTGTCTCCTCCTTCCTCTGGCCACTAAATCCGTGTCCAAATTTCCTCTGCTCAGAAGGACTCTAATTGTATTGGATTAAGACTCACCCTGACTCGGTTTGGCCTCATCTTAACAGGACCTTTGAAGATCCCATTTCCAAGCGAGTCCACACCACAGGACGAATGGGTAGGGCTTGAACATGACTTGTGAGGGACTTGATTCTACCGGCCACACCTCTTCACTTAGAAATAACGTTCCCCCTACTTTCCATGGCTTCGTCCAGCTCCTCCATGGCCTCTGGACAGCGCTGGTACTTTGTGGTGCTCAGGGGCTGGAGCAGGATGTCCTCACCCTGAGGAACAGGGAAAGGCACAGTCCCAGGAGTGGGAAGGAGGGGTGGGGGCTGGAAAGGGCCCGGTAAGCTGCAGGGCCCCAGGCCCAGAACAGGCGTGCTAACCAGGAGCTGAGGCAGAAGCCCGTTCAGGAGGCCCTGGGGTTAGAACACGCTTCCTGGCTCCAGGGCCACGGATGGACTTCAGAGGAAAGGTGAGCAACGCTGGGGCATGTGTGCATTTTCCTGGGGACAGAGTTTTATGTTTTCACAAGGTTCTGCCACTTTAAATCACAGGGAACGCCAGCTTAGAGGCGAGCTAGTGCGCAGGGCGCAGCCCAGGCCCCCCGCCCTGCCTGCCCAGGCACCGCGATGGATGCACACGCCACACCCAGACTCAGACTTTTGGCCAAAGACTGGTTTCATACTTAACCACCTGGTGGAAAACCTGCTTATGCAGGTTAAGGACGGGTTAGGATTTTCTCAGGACGTGAACAGGCCCAAGTGAAAATTAAAACTCAGTTCCTGGAGCTGAAAGCAGCTCTGGAAAGCAAGGACTGATAATTTTCCATGAAGATTTGCTTTTCAACATTTTATGCCAAGTTTGCATGTACTGTTACTGGTTTTCTAGTGAGTAACAAATTATGGAAAGATTATATGCCATTCTCAGGCTGTCATGACACACCATATTATTTCAAATTTTCAGTTGTTTTTAAGAGAAGAACCAAAACAATGATTTTCTTTCGGTCCTTTTTCTTGATGAACTTATGATCAGACACCCCTTTTCTTCCTGGTTTTATTTCAACACTGAAAATCAGCATTTCAGAATGACCGGGGATTGCTTCTCCGCCTTTTGGCTAAGATCAAATATGAAAATGACCAAGAAATGAATAAATGCTTCAAAGTAAAGATGACATTGTTTTCCTGTTACCCATATTTAGTGTGTAAAGTATTAAGTATGTGTATTTTGAGGGTTTTTTTTTTTTTTACTGAAAATGTTTTTCTTTATTTTTAAAGAAGCTTTAGATTACGTAAGTATTACATCAACCTCCTCCCCCTCCCACACTTCTTCCCATTAACATCTTTCACTAGAATTTGTGTGGTACATTTGTTACAATTGATGAACACATATTAAAGCATTGCTACTAACCACGGTCTATAGTTTGCATTGTGGCTTACACTTTGCACCACATAATTTTATAGGTTTTGACAAAATGTATAATGGTCTGTATCCATCATTGCACTGTCATGCAGGACAATTCCAGTGTCCCAAAAATGCCCCATGTTACACCTGTTCTTCCCTCTCGCTCCCCTCAGAACCTCTGGTGGCCACTGCCTTTATATCAATGATAAAAGCTCTTCCATTGCTAGAATAACAATAAGTCTACTTTAGTCCATAGTTGCAATCCCCACTTATGTTTGTTTGTTCCTCTATCTTGAGGACTTTGGGATGGTGATGTCCACTCTGCTTCTGATTGAGAGGGGGCAGATGAATGAACTATCTTGCTTGCTGTTGTAGATACTGTTTTTTGGGATGGGCGTTGTCTGTCATCCTCCTTTTATTTGTTGTCCTGGGTGAATCCGATGAACTGGAGAATAGGTGTTGGCTGCAACTCTGCTGAGATTCAGGACTCAACTGGCATATGAACAGATGGAAGATATAAGTCTCTGGGACATATATTTAATGGGCATAGTGCTAATTATAGATTCAAATAAAAGGGGCAGAAATCCATGTGCAGGAAAATTATAAATGAGTCTAACTGATACATTGGGGAGATAGGTTATAAATTCCAAAGTAAGGCCGACCGATAGGGTGTCAATTTCCTGGAGCTGTCTGCCCTGCCCATAGTGTCCAGATGTCTCTAGAGCCCTCAGGGGCTCCCTGTTTGAGGCACTGTTTACTGTGGCAGACAATGGGATCCTCCTGAGACGTGCAAAAGCGTAACCTCTGGACTGACCTCTCGAATGACCTCACTTTGAAATCTCTTAGTTGTAAAACCTCATTTGTATTAATATCTCTCCCTTTCGCTGAAGGTCTTTTTCCAAATGCATCGCTAGTTGGTGCTTGGTGATAATCCCTCGGTACCAGGGAGGCTCATCCCTGGGAGTCGTATGTGTATTTTGGATTTGTCATCAGGCAGTTTTTGGTAAGTCAGTATCTAGGGGGCTGCTCGCTAGTGAAGAATCCATAGACAGGCTCACTTTATAAACACGTCAGCCTATTGCAAACACTGAATAGCAAATAGGACAACAGCTTACAGGGTAATTGCAAGCATTCTTTAAGTCAAACACATATGGGTTTGAATGTGTTTTACTGTTACAATTTTAGTCCTGGAAACTATAAACCTTACTAAATACGGAGATGAACAGTGTTCCCACAGGTGTTCAGATTACTATTTAAAAGCCACAGGTAACAGACATCTATCTGAAATAAAATATGTGTTTATTTTCTGCCACAAGTGTTAGTCCTTTAGCACCATCACTTACAAATATGTTTAACACAGGATATTTCCTCTTAGAATCAGTTATCATTGGAAATTCGGGTGAAAATATATTTCATTTTTAGTAAAATAAGACAGAAAAATTGCCTGTGTCTAGAGCTTCCTGTCCAATACCAGTAGCCTTAGGTACATGTGACTACTCAAAGTTAAATTAATTAAAATAAAATAAAAGTCGGTTCCTCAGCGTCTCCAACCACATTTCCAGTGCTCCGGCCACGTGTGGTAAGTGCCGCCATATCAGAGAGCCCTACCAGACAGCATGCTCTGCTGACGCGGGAGAGTGGCCTCGGTGCTCTCCCCAGGCCCATTTTCTGGGTACTTGGGTCAGGTCACATATGGGAGCTTCTACCCAGTGATACACAGCCCTGTTTGCACAGCAGAATCACCGGGGGAACTTTTTAAAAGAACAGGTGCCCAGACCCCACCCCGCCCCCAGAATGTGGTCCAGGCATCAGCATCTTTTAAGCCTTCCCCAGTAGCTCTACTATGCTGCTCCAGCCCCACACAAATCTGTACATGGTGAAATCAGGTTCATGGAACATCAAGAGGAGTTGTAAAGATGAAAGATCACCAAAAGGTTGAAATAAAATGAAGGATAGCACTACTGGACAGAAAATCATCAGAGATACGGAACTGAGCAATGCCACCAAACAATAGGACCCAATAGGCATTTATGGAATGTCCCAAGCAGCAACTACAGAATAGACTTTTTTTTTCAAGCACCCATGGAGCACTCACCAAAATAGACAATATCCTGGTTCATAAAACAAACTTCAACAAATTTAAAAGAATTGCAATTGTACAAAGTATATTCTCTGACCACAGAAGAATCAAATGAGAAGTCAATAATAGAAACATAAGAAAATGTCCAAATACTTGGAAAATAAACAACAAATTTCTAAATAATCCACAAGCCAAAGAGGAAGTCCCAAAGGAAATTTTTAAAACTACATGGAGTTGAATGAAAAAAAATCAACATATTAAAATTTGTGGGCCACAGCAAGCATGATGCTGATGGGAATTTGTAGTACCAATGTGTACACATTAGAAATGAGGAGCAATCTCAAATCAGTAATCCAAGCTTCCTGGTCAAGAAATTAGAAAAAGCACAAAATAAACAGAAGAAAGGAAATAAAAAAGGAGAAATCAGTGGAGCCAAAAATAGAAAGGCAATAGAGGAAATTAATGAAAACAAAAAGCTGGCTCTTTAGAATGAATGAATAAAATTGATAAACTTCTGGCAAGACTGACAAAGATAAAAAGAGAGAATGCACAAATTAACAATATCAGTAACAAGGGAGGGAATATCACCACAGAACCTGCAGACGTTGAAAGGATAGTAAGAGAATACTATGAGCAGCTCTACACACAAAAATTTGACAACATAGATGAAATGGACCAGTTCCTCAAAAACCACCAGCTGCCAATGCTTAGTCAATATGAAAATGATAATCTAAATAGTCCTATAACTCTTTTTTTTTTTTTTTA
>JAQZBX010051318.1:0-19423 GCA_029593785.1 Cabassous unicinctus | reverse complement strand
CTTGTCTTCTTTAGGAGGCACCAGGAACCAAACCCAGGACCTCCCATGTGGTAGGTGGGCATCCAATGGCTTGAGCCACATCTGCTTCCCTAATTTACTTTTTTTTTTTAATCCCACCCCCCCTTGTTGTTTGCACTCACTATCTGCTCTCTGTGTCCATTCGCTGTGTGCTCTCTGTGTCTGCTCGTCTTCTCTTTAGGAGGCACCAGGAACCAAATCTGAGACCTCCCATGTGGGAAAGGGACACTCAATCACTTGAGCCAACTCCACTCCCTGCTTTGTTGTGTCTCTCATAGTATTTCCTCTTTGTGTCTCCTTGCTGCCTCATCTTGTTGTGTCATCTTGTTGCATCAGCTCACCGTGCCAGCCCATCATGCCAGCTCACTGTCTTGCTTGTCTTCTCCATGAGGCACTGGGAACCGAACCCAGGACCTCCCATGTGGTAGGCAGGAACTCTATCACTTGAGCCACATCCACTTCCCCCTAATTTACTTTTATGAAAAAGTTGGGATGCAATTCATCTATCCTAAATACACCACTCACATTCTCCATATAAATAAACAGTCTGGACATTTTAATAGTAAAAGAAAGGTCCTAAAATACTGCCATTTCAAATTTACTGTAGATATCACAATAAACATGAATGAATTTTGTTCTGAAAAGTGCAAAATAAATATCATTAACAGACAAATAACAAAGAAATATGCAGCATTTTGTGTGGGGGGTTTGTACTGAATTAATTGCAGAATAAAACATACCTAGTAAATTATAACATGATGAAACTTTTATTCATTTTTCTTTGTTCTCTTTCTCAAACTGTCTACAAATGTTGAGTAATCCATATAAAGAAGTATTTAGGCAATGTGGGGGTGATAAAAAATGTGTACTATATAGTCATTCTTTCTCAAGGGATTTACAATCTAGGAAGAGAGCTTATATGTCCAAAATTAAAAGACATGGGGATTTATTTTTATTTTATTTATTTATTTATCTCCACCCCAGCTGCCATTCTCCTAGTCTAGTCTTCTTTTAATTATTTTTTATCTTTTTTATTCTTAAAATTTTATTTTGAAATGTAAACTTTATAGGCAAGTTTCAAAAATAATGCAAAACCTATACATAGAACTCCAACATACCCCCACCCAGATAACCCAGATCCACCAACTTTTAATATTTGCCACATTTGTTGTGTCATTATATCATTATATCTATCTATCTACCTACCTACCTATCTACCTATCATCTATTTTCTGAACATTTGAGAGTAGATTGTATATATCATGGTTCTTGAACACAATTCTTCCATGCACATTTCCTAAGAATAAACATATTCACTTATATAACCACCTTAAGTACAGTTATCAAGTTCAAGAAATTTAACATTGATATAAAGTTTACAGTCTATATTTCAATTTTTTCATGTGCCCCAATAATGTCCTTTTGAGCCTTTTCTCTTCCATTATTAGATCCATTCCAGGATTATGCATTGCATTTAATTGTCATTGTCTCTTTAGTCACTCTTTCTTTATTAATTGCAGAAACATAAATTCAATGTAAACTTTCCCATCTCAGCCACTCCCAAGCATACCATTCAATGGGATTAATCACATTCACAAGGTTGCAGTACCCTCACTACCATCCATTACCAGAACTTTCCCATGACCCCAAACAGAAACATGCGTTAACTCCCCATCCCCCACTTTCACCCCTCACCTTCGGTACCTATACTCTACTTTCTGTCTATACGAATCTATCTGCTTTCTGTCTGTGTGCTTTCAGTCATTACATGTAAGTAGAATCATACAATATTGGTCCTTTTGTGTCTGGCTTATTTCATTCAGCATGATGTCTTCAAGGTTCATCCATGTACTGGCATGTATCAGAATTTTGTTCCTCTTTAAGGCTAATACGTCATTCTATGTAAATACCACATTTTGTTTATCCATACATCTGCTTACAGACACTTGGGTTGCTTCCACCTTTTGACTATTTTGAATAATGCTGCTATGAACATTGGTGTACAAATATCTTTCTGAGTCCTTGCTTTCAATTATTTTGGGTATATACCTAGAAATGATATTACCAGGTCACATGGTAGGTCTGTTTCACTTTTTGAGGAAAAACCAAACTTTTTCCTCAGCAGCTGCACCATTTTACATCCCATCAACAATATAATTTTCCTGTCTCTCTGCATCCTTGCCAGCACTTGCTATTTTCCACTTTTTTTTATAACAGTCATTCTATTGGGTGTGAGGTGATATGCTCCCTCAAAGTTTTGCAATCATTTTATGGTCAGCATCAATATCTATGTGGATAAACTATCCAATAACCCATCCTCAAAGTTCCTCAACTTGTTGATTTCACTCCACTTCCTTAACCTCTCCAATAACGACAAGTAGATTATGACCAAACTTAGTCATCATTCAAAATTGTTCTATTTGAAATCTTCAGTTCCAATATCCATTCTTTGATGATACCCATTTACCCTTCCAGCTCTCTTAATCTATTACTCTCAATACAAGTGCTCTTTAAAACTTCCAATTGGTCAACCTTGACCTTTTAACACACTTTCACGACACTCATGGTTTCTGTCCTTTCTGTGCAGACTAAACACTTGATTGATGGCATTAATCACCTACCTGCCAGCACCCTCCATATTTTCATCCTCTTATTCTTCCAAAGCACTTATCTTTTAAATCTCCAAACTTCCAATCATTTCAACCATCTGCTTAGACCAGATACCAGGAAATTGATTTTGGCTTTAACAATAGGGATTTATTAGCTTACAAGCTTACAGTTTTGAGGCTAAGAAAAATGTCCAAATCAAAGTATCATCAGGCAACACTTTCTTCCCATAGACCATCTGCCAGTGATCCTGGACCCCTCTGTCACATGGTAAGACACATGGCAATATCTGCTGGTCTCTCCTTTTTCTTCCAGGTTTTGTTGCTTTCAGCTTCTTCCTTCCCTGGTGTGCTCTCTCTCTCTCTCTCTTTCTTTCTCTCTCTCTATCTTTCGTGTTCATCCAGTTCATAAAGGACTCCAGTAAGAGGATTAAGATCCACCCTGGGCCACACCTTAACTGAGGTAACCTAATCAAAAGGTCCTACTTACAATAGATTTACACCCACAGGAATAGATTAGCTTTAAGAACAGGATTATCTGGGAGTACATACAGTTCCAAACCACCACAGTGACCTTCTGTGAAGATCCATAGCCCTGTTCAGCAAACATTTCCTCTCTTATTTCCTACAGCAGCTATTCCAAACCTTTATATTATCTTCAATTCCCTTCTGCCAAATCCTTCCCCCTCTCAACCTTGCCTTTAACATCACAGAAGAAATTGAGCCTACCTATGGCAGTTTGATATTATTTATGAATTCCAAAAAGAGATGTTGATTATGTTTGTAAACTGGTCTGTTTCTCTGGGCATGACATCCTTTGATTGTATTAGATTCAGCTGAGATGTTGTTAAAAATTATGTTAAGATTAGGGCTTTGAGTCAACCATGTCATTAGAGTGCAACTCAGCATTGAGTCCCAGCCCCCTTGGGCTGATAAAACAGACTCTCACAGGGAAGTAGTCACACAGGAGAAGAACACAGAGGAGTAAAGACAGCACAATAGACATGGTAGAGGCCCCCCGGAAGAGAGATGAGACTGATAGTCTACAGCTGGCCTTGTGAAGAGAACCGAGCAGCTGAGCCTGGAAAGAAACTAGGCCCAGGGAGAGAGACAAGTCTTATGCCAGGCTACAGCTAAGATCAGAAGAAGCTGGGTCCATGGAACTTTAAGTGGAAGAAGGAAGCCTGAACCCTCACAGATGTTGCCTGCCATCTTGCTTCAACACGTGGCAACAGAGTTTGATAAGGAAGTAACCTTGAGTTGGACTCTTTAGGGCCTTGTGACTGTAAGCTTCTATTCCAAACAAATACCCTTTATAAAAGCCAACAGATTTCTGGTACATTGCATCAGCACCCCTTTGGCTGAGTAATGCACTACCATTCATGAACTTCCCTAATTCTTTACCTCACAGCTACTAACCTATCTATTCTCCATTTTATTGTTCTCAGAGAAAGAGCTGTCCTTCTGTTTAAGACTAATCCTGCCATCTGTGCTTTTAATTAGATCCAATCACTTTCTAAGTTGCTCTTATTATACACTTTTATCCTCTCCCTCTATATCAGCTTCTTATTCACAACCCAAAACAGGTCTATATCTGTCATCAAAATCCTTCTCTGGTCCTTCAGAATCTCACTAGCTATCATCCTCTCTAGTATTTTCCTACCCTCCATTGCCAAACTCTATGTTATAAAAAATATATATGTCCTTAATTTCTTCCTTCTTTCCATTTACTTCACTCATATCCCTCAATCATGCCACTGAAAGTGATTCTGGTAAAAATCACCATTGACTTCCGTGTCAGTCAGGTTTCTGGCAGAGAACCAACCACATACGAAAAAGGGGGTGATTGAAGGGAGTTTAATGAAGAGACTATTTACAAGTGTATAGGCAGGGTTCAGAAAACTAAAGCCAAGGCTGGAAGCGACTACAACCCACAGACTTTGAAGAGGCAAGAACATAGAGAGACATGTAGCTATTGGAAAGAGTAGCACAATGGGAGATTTAATTTTCAGGACAGAAAGCTGATCCTGACTAGCCTTGGCCCAACAGGGAGAGATCTGGGGGAATAAATATGCAACCTCTCTTTCTTCCTGCCCTCCTATTTCCTTTCAGTGCCTCCCATTGTCCAAACCTAGCCAGAATCCAGAGGGCAAGGGAAACCTGTTGTTGAAGTCCATTAAGTCAAGCATTCCTGACACTAAACAGTATGAAAGATAGAAAGTGAATCTTGAGAGGCAAATGGACAACCTCCTAATCTTCAAACCCATTAGACTGTATAGTGCTCATTACACTTGATTTTTGTTTCCTTACTTGGTTTTCAAAATGCCACTTTCCAGATACTTCTCTGATTCTGTGGCCATTCCTTTGCAGTCTTGTCCTTTGGAATTTCTCTCTTTGCTTGGTCCTTATATATTAGTGTTTTCTTAGATTATTTCTCCTCCAATCTCCTCCTTTGGATTCTGTTGTTTACTCTGAGAGCTTCATACCTACCAATATGGAAGTTTCTAAACCTCAGCACTACTGACATTTTGGGCAGGATAATTCCTTATTGTGAGGACTGTGCTGTGCGCTGTACAATGTTGAGCACCATCCCTGGCCTCAACTTGCTAGATGATAGTAGCACTCTTCCAAATTGTGATAACTAGAACTGTCTCAACATATTGACAAGTATCTCCTGAGAGGCAAAAATCACTGATATTTGAGAACCACTTACTCTACATACAAATTATGTGTCTTCAGTTTCCTGAGTTCTACACTGATGGAAATTTAATTACCGTTCCTCCCTCACGAGGACCATTGCAATCATTTCCTATCTGGGGTCCCTGCCTCCCAGTAGTCACACTGATACTAGAATGATTCATAAATAAAGGATCATGGATGTGTGAAGGAATTCCAAGGCTATGAGGCCATGCAGTTGAAAGTCTTCTCAGAACATCTGTGAGAAAAATGAAAAGAAGTGGAATCATAAGAATTCTTGTCTCATACTCTGAAACACCTGGAAATAAAGACTCATTGATGACTTGTAGCTTGTGGAAGTAAAATGTCTGTTTGCAGAAACACTATACCTCCCATTATTAGGAAAAGATATTCTTTCAAAAGAATGTAAACTCAACAGCAATTTTTCCCTAGTCAATTTTCAAGAATTTGGTCTCTAATTGGAAACTGGAAGTCTGAAAAGATTATAAAGGCTATTATGGTATTGACATGAATTTCAAGATATGCAGATTTAATGAAAAACAACAGTTATTTTTTATACCAATTAGACTTGAAAGAATTTGGTATAGTATATATGATAAATAATCATTTTAACTTTATTTTTAAAGACAGGTGTTGTTTCAATAACCCTTGTGCCTTTAATGATAAAAAAAATAGGAAGTTATTTAAGATCAAACATATTTGTCATGGGCAGTTGTATCATATGCCCTGTTATGAAAATAGAATGCTTCACAAGCAAGTTAAAGATTAAATTCCTGAAACATATATAAAGGCCAAAAGGTGTGCAAGTCATGATTACTAAAGAATTCATGTGAAGGTAATACCCTCCATATTGTGGAATAGTAGCTTTGGAGGCCCCAAATAGCATAGCTAACATTTTTATAATGTACAATAATTTCACATATGTTATTTCATTTGATTCTCACAAATGCCATGAGGTAGGCAGAGCAATGGTTTTTTGTTGTTGTTGTTTTATACTGGGAGGTCCCGGGGATCGAACGCAGGTCCCTCCATATGGGAGATGGATACCCAACCATTTGAGCCACATCCGCCCCCCCAGCAATGGTTTTAATATGCCCTATGCAAAAATGGAAAAATTGAAGTGTTTTTGGTTAGTTGACTTGTCCGGGTTTATACAGCTAGTGAGGTATAGAGTTTGAACTTAACTTTGGGCCTCCAAATACTAGCTCCTGTGCTCTTTGCATTATGCCATGCTTCTTACCTAGCAGTCACCAACACAAATAATGCATTCACAACCAAATCTGGGATTCCCTAGGATTAGGTCTGTTTTAATCTATTTCAGGTCCCTATGTCAATTCTGCAGGAAAAAAACTGAAGCTACCTGGAATCCAGAGAAAGCTTCAGTAAGCCTCATAACTCCAGAAACTAATGTGGTGGCCAGGGCTCTGAGACAAGGAACAAAGTTAATACATAATCCAGTGTTCAATTATGAATTTTCCATACTTGGACAAAAACATTTAAGGAAAACATTAAACTTTATTTTCACTTGAGGCTCACAGCTCTAATAACTGTCAAAGTCTGTTTATGTTCCAGCTTTTTTTTTTTTTTCCATAGCATAGGAGAAAATGTTTCTAAAAGCGAGTTGTTCATGAAGCCAGGTGTTTCTCCCTAGGCTATTTTATCTCTCAGAGTATCTACTCCCAATCCTTGAACACATAAGAGCTTGATTTAAACATATCTCAAAAAACAATAAGTCATCTTTAAAGGTTTATGTTTATTCATTGCTGACAATGCACAATTATCTATCATACAGTGTTCCTGTACTAACACATTAGATGTCCTTTTAACAGGCAATGGTAATCACAGAAGAAACTGAACTTGCTAGGTAACTTCAATTCCAGAGACTTAAATGAAAAATTTTGTTAGTTCCACTGGTGTTTAGAAAATAAAACCATGGAAATACATTACATTTACCTTTTACTAAAAGTAAGTACAGGTACCATTTTTGCCCATAATTTTTCCTCCAACATATTTTTCCCTAGTTTAGTCATTTCAGAATAAAGGAGATTTTTTGTTTTATTTTGTGGTTGCGTTCGTTTTGGTGGGTGAATGAGGAGAATGTTTAAAATTCCATTTGGCTTTGCCTGAGGGGGCAGCAGTGAATTTCTAGTATTTGAAACCATATTTATTTTACTACTTTTAGTCCTAGGGTCAACATGTAAAAGTAGTGTTATGGATAGAGTTGTGTCCACCAAAAAGATATGTTCAAGCCCTTACCCCCAGCCCCATGAATGTGAACCTATTTGGAAATAAGATGTTTGAAGATGTGATGAATTAAGATGAGGCTAAACAGAGTTGAGTGAGCCCTACTCCAATATGACTGGCATCCTTATTAGAAGGGGAGAACTGGACACAGAAAAACATAGGGAAGATTAAAAATATAAAGAATACTTGAACATATTCATATGACTTAGAGGCATGCCCCAGGTGAACCCCTTCCCATGCATCCCATCCTGGGGAGTTCTGCTAGATTCTCTAATAGGACAGCAAGAATTCCCTGAGTGCAAGGGCAGTGCCTAATGAAGGAAGACAGACCATTACTCCAGGCCCTTAATATTGATGATTTTACTTATGAACCTTTTCTTGTGAAATTTTGAAAGCCTCCTTCTTGCTCAGATGCGGCCTCTCTCTAAGCCAAACTCAGCATATAAATGCACTACTCCCCACCACCACCACCACCGGTGTGGGATATGACTCCCAGGGATGAGCCTTCCTGGCACCAAGGAATTATCACAAAGTGCCAACTAGCAATGCATCTGGAAAAAGACCTTGACCAAAAGGCAGAAATGTAAATACAAAAGAGATTTTGTTTTTGTTTTTGTTTCTTTTTCTGTTTTTGTTTTGTTTTGTTTTGTTTTTATAAATGAGCTTTAATGGCTAAGAGATTTCAGAGTGAGTCAGGCGGTCATTCCAGAGGTTATGCTTATGCAAGTCTCAGCAGGATTTCATTGACTGCCACAGAAAACAGTGTGGGGCTCCTGAGGGCTCTAGAGACATCCAGAAACTATAACCTGGGCAGAGAGCTGAGGAATTTGGCACCCTGTCAGTGGGCCTTACTTTGTAATTTATGCTCCCCAGTGTAACAGAGTTAGACTCATTTATAGGTTCTCTATACATGGCTCTTCTCCCCTGTTATTTAAACCTATAATTAGCACTATATTTATAAATATATGTCCAAGAGACTTAAATCTTTTATTTGTCCATGTGCCAGTTGAGCCTTGAATTTCAGCAGAGTTACAACACCTACTCTCCCATTCATTGGACTCACCCAGGACAACTAACAAGGAGATAATGATGGACAACCCCCACCCCAAGGAACAGCGAGTGTCTGCAACTGCAAGCAAGTAGGTCCATCCATCTGCCTCATGGGATCTCAGCTCCCTCTCAATTAGAAACATAGTGGGCATCACCATCCCCAAATCCTCAAGATTGGGAAGTGAACAATGGACTAAAGTAGACTTATTATTGTTCTACTATATTCATATTATTATTCTAGCAGTGGAAGAACTCTTATCATTGATATAAAGGCAGTGGCCACCAGAGGTTCTGAGAGATGGGACAGGGAAGAATAGGTGTAATATGGGGGCATTTTGGGGACATTGGATTTGTCCTGCATGACATTGCAGTTATGGATACAGGCCATTGTATATTTTGTCATAACCTACAAAATTGTGTGGGACAGAGTATAAACTATAATGTAAACTGTAGTCCATGGTTAGTAGCAATGCTTCAATATGTGTTCATCAGTTGTAACAAATGTACCACACTAATGAGGGATGTTGATGTGGGAAAGTGTGAGAGGAGGAGGGAGGGGGCATATGGGAATCCCTTACAATTTTTATGGAACATTTATGCAATCTAAAGCTTCTTTAAATATTTTTTTAAAAAATAATCAAAAAAAAAGAAATGAGCTATCAAGCCATGAAAAAACATTGAGGAAACTTAAATACATATTGCTAAGTAAAAGACATCAGTCTGAAAAGGCTACATATTATATGATTACAACTATATGTGGAAAAGGCAAAATTATACAGAGAGTAAAGTGATCAGTGTTTGCTACAGGTTGGGGGAAGGGTGGAAGGAAGTGATGAATAGGTGGAACATATGACACTTTTAGGGCAGTTAAACTATTCTGTGTGATACTGTAATGGTGTATGCATTTGTCAAACCAATAGAACTATGTACACAAAGAGTGAACTCTAACACTAGGCTCTAGTTGCTAACAATGTATCAATATTGATCTATCAATTGTAACAAATGTACCACACTAATGCAAGTTGTTAATAGGGAAAACTATGTGTTGGGTTGGGGGAAGGATACATGGGACTGCTGTATAATTTTTCTGTATACCTAAAACTGCTCTAAAAATAAAGTTTATTTTGAAAAAATGTAAAAAAAGAATACTATGGATGGCAACAAACTTGAAAAGAAACAAAATGGACAAATTTCTTGAAAAATATCACTTACCAATACTAACTTAGGAAACAATTCAAATGTCTGAATAACACTATAACTATCAAATAAACCAGAATAATACTTACCAAATACCACCTCCAAAGAAAACAATTTGATAGTTTTCTATCAAAATTAATTTGCAAGTTAATTCTATCAAACTGACAAGAACCTGATCATTTTATGCAAGCTGTTCGGAGAACAGAAAAAGAGGGAATAGCTACCAACTCATTTTATTAAACCAGAACAATCTTGATAACAAAAGTGGACAAGAACAGTATGAGAAAGGAACATTACAGTCTAAGGTCACTTAATAGTATAGATGCAGAAATCCTAAATAAAATATCAGTAAATTGTATTCAACAGTAGATGGAAAAGATAAATCATGACCAAGTTGGATTTATCCCTGGAATTTAAGACTGGGTGTATAAAGTTCATAGCTTCAGATTATGCTCCTAGACTAGCCTGGTATCTTTAGTTGTTTGGCATCACTCCCTCAGCCCTCTCTAATCTCCAGGCCGTATAGGGGCATCTGCAACAATTTCTTTGAACTGCAATAATTATTCACTATTGTCTGAGTAAATCAGTTCTTCAGACTCTTGGAATCAGAATCTACACTCCTCAAAAATATTGAGACTAAATCTCCCATGATTCTCAACTTTGCATTCATCACAGTAAATGGCAAAGTGTAAGCTCTCCCCAACACTTCTTCCCTCCTCCCACTTCCTGCCCACTCCCAACCTGCCCTTTCCCATAAGTACTCTATTGCACCAACCTCCCCATGGGAGTCTTCCTTGATCTCTAAAATCAGCACACTTCTCTTTATTTTCAACCTTTTCTCCACGTATTTTCCATAACTGAAACCAGGCTCTTCAAAGAAGACATGCTTCCCCTCTATCACTTTTAAATGGTGATCATTTGTTCTTTCCTAATCTAAATATCATTCTTGATGTTTTCCCATACCCCCAACCAAAATTTCGACCTGCTTTCAGAAAAATCTTACATAACTTTCAGGCTCACACTATTGTCTGCATTACATTCTCTCCATCTTTGTAACTCAACTGTTGACCTTCTAATCACTCTCCCTCATTTACTAAAAATTGAGCACTTGACTCATCTTCCTTTATTCTTCAAGTTGGGTAGCTTCATTATTCTAGAAGACAACCAACCCACAATTTGGACTGTTTCCTGACCTCCAGTCACTCTTGACCTCTAGTAACCTTCAACTTCTCCTTAGCTACTCACTTCAATGCTATCATAAGTGTTCTGTCTCCCCAAATCACAATTCCAAGCATCCTTAGTACTGACCACAATCATCTCTCTTTATGTTACTTGTTGACTACAACCAAAATTTTGATTCTTTGACCTCTTCTATATTCCACTCCACTGACCCCTTTACATTACATTTACAATTCATCAAAGTATTCTTCTCATCTCTCCCTCCCTCCTCCTTCCTTTCTTCTCCTCCCCTTCCTCTGTCTCCTTCTCCTCCCTTCCTCTCCCTCTCTCTCTCTCTCTCCTTTTGCTTCACTTTCTTTTTCATTCAGCTTGGATTCCATTGTCCATCATTTAAATAACATTCTTGTAAATTTTCTATCCCTTCTTTGCTTCAACTCATGCATTAGACAAGACTCCTGAGGAAGGTTGGAGTTATATACCCCAGAAAAACATGTTTTTAATCTTGGTTTGCATTCTGGCAGGTATGGACCCATTGTAAATAATTTTTTTTTTAAGTTGTTACTTCAGTCAAGGTGTGGTCCAACTGAATCATCTTGGACTTTAATCTGGATTACTGAAGTCTTTTATAAGTAGCATGAAAGTCAGATGAAGAGAGAAGACACAGAGCAGACAGAAACCAGAAGTCAATGGAACCCAGAAGAGAAAGAGAAGATGCCTCCATGTTCATTGCCATGAGATGGAAAAGCCAGGACCCTAATGTTGTGCCAGTCAGAAGATACCAACACTGGGAAGAAGGCCTTCTAGCTTCTGAAACTGTGAGCCAACAAATCCTGTTCTTAGGCCACCCCACTGCATGCTATTTATTTTTAGCAGCCAGGAAACTAAAACATCTCCCAAACACTATGATTCACTTTTTCTATTCTTGAATCTGAGAAGCTAAAGACTCCTGGAAAAAAAATCAGTTTCATTTATTTATGATTACTAACCTCAAATGGGGGGGGAGGGGGATTTTAACAATATCTGCAATCCCACTATGTTTTGTTTTTTTTTAACTTAATCTCCCATTCTTTGCAACAGTTCTTTCAAATCTTCTTTATTCTCCCCTTCCCTCACTCTCAGCATATGACCATGCCAACTTCATAGAAATCTGAGGGCATCACCTGATAGCATCTTCAACTTTCCACCACCAAACCTACCAACTTATATACATCTGTACAAATTATCTTCTCCCTCCAGGCTATTATCTTAGAAGACATGTTCCTTCTCCTGTCTAAGGCCAATAGCCACCTCTGCTTTTGAGTCTATCCCCTCCCAATTTCTCATTTGCTTTCTCACTTCTGCATGGTCTTCTTTTTTTGCTCCTATGTATGCAATCACCTTTTATCAGTATCTTTCCCTTTAATATGTATATTACACACTAACCACTAGGTTTAGCAAGTCATTTTCCTGAACCTCAGTTTCTGAATTGTTAAAATGGACAAAATAAAAATGAAAATACTTTGTAAACTCCAAAGCACTGTATAATATTAGTTTAATATTGGTCTAACCTAAAAAGTAAAGAAATTTTGTGGCTTTCCAAGGATTTATTATTACTTGTTTGACAGGTCTCAGAGTACAACTCAATTTTTCATAATCATTAGATTTATTTCATTTGTAATTTAAAAATAAGAAATATTTCCAATAGTGCTTTCTTGAAAGCATAGGAGAAAATCTTAAAAAAAAAAAAAAAAAAGTTGAATGCTTTTTTAAGACATAGATATTGCAGTCTAGCATCTTAATTAATTGACATTCAGAATTTTAATCACAGGGATAGGCTCTGGTATAGCCACAACTAAATTGGATTTGATTAAAATAGAATCTGGGGGATGGATGTGGCTCAAATAGTTGGGTATCTGTCTCCCATATGGAGGGACCTGGGTTCGATCCCCGGGACCTCCCGGTAAGAAAAAAAAAAAAATAGAATCTAAGCCCTGATTAAACTACCTTCATCTAGTACTACCTACTAGCATTAAATTGCCCTTCACAATTCTGAAAACAAAAGGTTTCCTTAACAAATGGAACAAACTAATTACAAATTGAGTGAAGGATGTTTTCCCTAAAGGATCAAGTCTTCTGTATTAGTCAGCCAAAGGGGTGCTGATGCAAAGTACCATAAATCTGTTGGCTTTTATAAAGGGTATTTATTTGGGGTAAAACCTTACAGTTACCAGGCCCAAAAGAGTCCAAATCAAGGTTGCTTTCTCACCAGAGTCAGTTACCATGTATTGAAGCAAGATGGTTGCAGATCTTTGAGAAGGTTCAGCCTTCCTTTCTCTCAGTTACAGGCTGGCATAGGCCTCATTTCTTTCTGGGCATTCCCAGTTGCTCAGTTGCAAACTATCAGGTGAATGGCTCATCTCTCTTCCTGGGGCTGCAGGATCAAATTCTCTTCTCTGCCGTGTTTAAGGAGCTCTCTCTCTTCCGCGTGTCTTCTTGAGTGAGTGTCCATTTATATCAGCCCACCAAGGGGAAGGGGACTCAACCAGAGTCATGCCTTACTGAATCAAATCTACTGGTTGGATCAAAGCCCTAATCTTAACATAATTAAATCAAAGGCATATCAGCTGAATCTAACACAAAGGGTATCACATCCAGAGGAGTAGATTAGTTTACAGTCTCTCTTTCGGGGATTCATAAATAATCTTAAACTGCCACATCTTAATTAGGTTAATTAGGAATTTAGGACTCTTTGGGGAATCAGAATTACAGAAGATCTATGGTTGAGTATAAAATCTAGCTTCTTTTGATGGTATTAAATATGTAAAATATTTATAATTTTTTTTTTACCAAGATGAAAAAAAGAAGTAATCTATTTCTGATTATTTGAGATAAAGATAAAATTATTTACTCAAATTTCTACTCTTGGTAACTATGTGTCCAAGGGGACAAAACTTAATCACTGTGTATTGCAATTTATCCATTAAATTTGGACTCAGTCATCAAATCTTTGCCCTGCTTACAACACAGGAATATAGTAACAGTCCAGTGAAATAATGTATGTGAAAACACTTTAAAAATGGCAAAAGCAGAGACAAAAAATCAGTTACTTCCAACTTTATCTTTATACATTGTCCTTAACAACTAATAAATCAAAACCTATTAAAATATTAATTTACTTTTTAATAGGGTATTAATTTCATGAGTGCTTATTGACTACCTTTGGTGAATACTTAGTAACATACTTGACATTCCTAATTTGATTATTAGGTTAAAGTCAGATATCAAGAACAATTTATTAGGTATTTATTGTGCATTGGCTAATTTATATTTAAACAAATCCTTTAGTTAAGAGTTAACAAAAATAATAAGCATTGTAATAGACCTGATTATCCCCAATTATTTTGGTAATGTTGTTTCGAGTCTACTGAGGGTTGAAGAGTAGGTAAAAGGCAAAGACATTTTATCTGTCCACAGAAATGTCACAGCAGAGATGATGGAGATAGAGGAGCTATAGTAAAAGGCAGACTATGATAAGGGTAATATGTGAAGTATTTTTTTAGAGTAATAACACTAACAACTTCCCTAGGGAACTCCTTTTAACATCTCAACTCAATATGGCATCAGGTTCATGCTCAAGGTGCAGGATCTGGTCATCTAACATCTAATTCAGTTTCAGGTACATATGAGGCATCTTTACTGAATCCCTCTCTGCCTGAAGATGTGTGAACTAAACCACACATTTTCTTCCCCATACTCAACCAGCATACAAAGGTGAAGCCAGGTTCAGTAGGAGAGGAAAAAGAAGTCCATCTCTCAATGGGGGAGTGGCACATGCATAGAGGGAGGAAAGAATTGGTGGCAGTCATCGCTGGAGACTTGTTGCCACACATATATTCTTCAGCATAGGTCAAATTTAAAAGATTGAAAATACAGGACAAAGGAGTGACAATTTGACCTATGCTAAAGAATATGTTAAAAGGTCTTGGAAGGAGGAGAGTATATTTCCCACATGTCATAAATATGAATTGTTGTGACCGGAGAGTGTATTATGGTATAACTAATCTCCAAAGATGGCTGCCATCAATTGCTTTCCCTGTGTACACATGTTCCTCCCCATTGAGCTCCTCCCCCTTTAATCTAGGCTGGCCCTATAATTACCTTGACAAACATAATGTGGTGAAATTAATGTTCTGGGACTTCCAACTCAGGCTTTAAGAGGACTTACAGTTTCTTCGTCTTTCTTTTTGTAATGCTCACTATTGGGATGCCTTCTTGGATATTAGCCACAAGTTTATATAGAGGAGAACTGAGGTGTGTTAACTGTGCTTGCAGCTGACAGCTAGCATCAACTTCCAACTATGTGAGTGATCTATTTTGGATGCTTCAAGCCCAATTAACCCCTAGGGAACTGCAACTCCAGTCAACATCAAGTGGAGCAGAAGAACCACCTAGTTTATACGTGTCAACTCACAAAATTGTGAGAAAAATAAAATAGTTGTTTTACACATGTAGAAATGCTCAACATCACTAATGATTAGGGAAATGCAAATCAAAACTACAATGAGATATTATTTCACACATATCAGAATGGCCACTATCAAAAAGACAGAGAACTACAAGTGTCGGAGAGGATGTGGAGAGATAGGAACACTTCTTTATTGTTGTTGGGAATGCAGAATGGTAAAGCCACTGTGGATGGCTGTTTGGCAGTTCCTAAGGAGGTTGAATATAAATTTGCCATGTGACCCTGCAATACCACTACTGGGTATATACCCAGAACTGAGAGCAGTGACACAAACAGACATCTGCACATCAATGTTCATAGTGGTGTTATTCACAATTGCCAAAAGTTGGAAACAACCCAGGTGTCCATCAACAGAGGAATGGATAAACAAGCTGTGGTCTATTCACATGATGGAATATTATGCAGCTGTAAGAAGAAATGAAGTCGTAAAGCATATGGCAACATGGATGAACCTGGAGGACATTATGTTGAGCAAAGCAAGCCAGACACTAAAGGACAAATACTGTATGATTGCGTTACTATGAACCAAATATATTGTGTAATGTATTGTATGATTAAAAAAAAAATTATATGTATCCAGTACATTTAATTGAGAAATGTATGTTTTTATTCAACTGTGTTTTCAGTTTTTAATTGTTTATGTTTTCAATTATAAAATGTATAAAATAAAGTTTAAAAAAAATTATTTTAAGGCAATAAATTCTGAGGTGGTTTTCTACTCAGCAACAGACAACCAAAACATATGTTAATGCCAATAAGTAGATGAAATGAACATCAAAACACTCTTACCCAACTCAAAGATGAAAACATCGCCAATACAGTTTCACCTATCCATGTGTTCCTCCTTGTCTCCCCGTCATGCCACCATTCCCACCCTCGGGTGGTAATCAATATACTGAGATTTTATTTATTATTTTTGTTTAATATACTGAATTTTAGATATATAATTTCTTTTATTTTTTAAAAATTTATCACAAATACATGCATTCCTACATAATATTTTGCTTAGATATGATTATTTTTAAGCTTTATAAAGATTGTATCATATTGCATGTAGGCTTCCAGGACTTGCTTTATCATTACATATCTAAGATTCATCTTTGTTGTCCAATGAAGATAATTCTCCCTGCAATTACAAAATCCACAAATTTGTTAATTCATTTTCTTGTCAATTAGGTGGTAACAAACAGACATTCCCTGAACTTTCTTACACATGCACTCTCCAAGTGTACACATGCAAGAATTCAATTCCTCTAGGGTATATATGCAGAAGTAGAATCACTACGTATTGTGTGTGAATGCTTTACTTTACAAGAGAATGCAAAATTGCTTTACAAATGGTGTATCAGTTTATAATTCCACTTGCAGTGTAAAAGATGTCTTTTTGATCTACATCCTCTTCATTGGTATTGTCATATTTCTTAATTTTTCAATCCATTGAATGTAAAATATTTGTTATAGTCTTAGTTGATAAGTTAAGGTTAAACATCTTTTCATTTGTTTATTCACATCCTTTTACAGTACCTTTTTCTGCCTTTGACCCTTTTCTACAGTACAAGTTGAATAGAAGTGGGGATAATAGGCATCCTTGTCATGTTCCTGATTTGTAATGTATACAACTAAGTCATGATGTATTATTTTTTATATAGTGTTGAATTCAGCTTATTAATAGTGCTTTTGAATTTTTCATCTGAAATTAGGCTGTAATTCCCTTTTCTCCTATTGAATATGTCTGCTTTTAGTAACAATAAAAGCTAGACTGGCCTCGTAAAATGAGCTGGAAAGTATTCTCATTTTCTATTCTCTGTAAGAATTTAAAACAGTATGGCCCTTGAAAGAGATATAACTTATCTGTAACCTTGGACCAGGTGTTCTCTGTGGAAAATTTTAAATAGTTTAATTACCATTCAACAATATTGAATAAGTCTATTTAGCCATTCTATTTCCTTTTGAGCCTAAGTAAACTGCATTTTTCTAGGGTTTGGTATATTTTGTCTAAATCTCAAATATAAGATGCTCCTGGTAGTCTTATTTTTTGCATATCAACTATACCTGTGGGTTAGGATTCCTTTTTTCAATCTTCACATTGTTTACTTTTACTTGGGCTGTTTCTTCTTGTTCACTTATACTCTATTTTTTTTCATGAAAACAAATTTGACATTGAGACTCTACTATATCTGTTTTCTCATTTATTGATTTCCTCCCTTGCTTGTATCTCCTTCCATATAATTCTGTTCATTCTGTTGTTCTTTTCCTAACATGTTACACACTTAGATCTTTTCCCTTAATTTAAGCAGGTAAAGCCATTAATTTTCCTTAAAGTACTATTTCTACAGCATTCTATTTTTTTTTTTTACCTAGAACTTATATTATTAGGTTCTAAGTATTAATTTCTATTATTTTCTTCTTTCATCCATGAAATTTAACTTGTGTGTTTTTAAACATTTAACTTTAATTACTGAACTCTGACTTGTGATTAACAATAATTATTTGAAATTTATTGGGACTCACTTTATGCTTATTACATGGTCAATTTTTGTAAATATACCACACATGCTTAAGACCATTTATTCTTTAATTGTTGAATGCATTATTTTAAATATGTCCATTAAATCAATATTGTTCTGCTTGACTTACCAACAATTGAAAGCTGTGTTGAAATCTCCCACAATACTTTTCAGTTTGTCCTTTAGCCCTATAGTTCTATCACTTTTTGCTTCATATATTTTGAGGCCATTTTATTAAGTATATACAAATTTGTTATATATTTCTACTGAATTGACATTTTTACCATTTTTTAACGACTACTTTAACATTTAAAATCACTAAAGCTATACAAGTTTTCCTTTAGTATTTGCCTAAGGCACTTTTTAAAAAGAAGCTTTAGATAACATAAATGTTACATAAAAAATATAGGGGATTCCCATATACTCCCCTTCCTCCCCACCTCTTTGCCATATTAACATCTTTCATTAGCGTGGTACATTTGTTACAATTGATGAACACATATTGAAGCACTGCTACTAACCGTGGACTATAGTTTACATTATGGTTCACCCTCCACCATGCATAATTTTATAGGTTATGACAAAATGTATAATGTCCTTTATCAGCCATTGCAATGTCAGGCAGGACAATTCCATGTCCCGAAAATGCCCACGTTACACCTATTCTTCCCTCTCCTTCCCCTCAGAACCTCTGGTGGCCACTTCATGTCCTTATGTTTCAGGTGTTTTTCTTTTAAACAGCATATAGCTAGATTAAAAAATAAATCTGACAATCTAACTGGGTACTTTAGTCTATTCATATTTATTTTAATATTGTTGAACTTGTTACTTTCTCTTGGTAATTTTTTTTCCTCTGTAATTTCTTCTTTTGTATTGTTATTGTCTTTCTATTCCACTTTTTAAACTTCTTGTCCTTTGGAATTATAAATCTATATCTTCTGGCAGTTATTCTGGAAATTTTACTATGAATACTTAACATACTCAAATGTAAAGTTAAATAATATCTTTATTAGTCAGGGTTCTCTAGGGAAACAGAACAGGAGATATCTGTAAATATGAAATTTTATAAAATTGTCTCATGCAACTGTGGGGGTGTACAAGTCCAAATTCTGTACAGCAGGCTGTAAGCCAGGAATTCTGATGAAGGTTTTTGATGAATTCTTCTGGAGAAGCTGTCTGAAGTAGAGATGGAAACTCTCTCTTCTGAATGCTGAAATCAACACTTCTCCTTTTAAGGCCTTCAACTGATTGGATGCTCATTGCTGAAGGCAATCTCCTCAGTTGACTGTAGATGCAATCAACTTAAATCAGTCCATGAAATGTCCTCACATAATAATTAAGTCAGTGCTTGCTTGATTAAACTACTGGGCACCATTACCTAGCCAAATTGACACATGAGCCTAACCATCACAATATCTTAA
>JAQZBX010051317.1:0-19421 GCA_029593785.1 Cabassous unicinctus | reverse complement strand
GTGGGAGGGAGGCAATTAATTGCTTGAGCCACATCCACTCCCTGCTTGTTGTGTCTTTCATTGTGTCTTCTTCTTGTGTCTCGTCGTTGTGTCATCTTGTTGAGTCCTCTTGTTGCGTCAGCTTGCCACACCAGCCCCTCACGTCAGCTCACTGTCTTGCTTGTCTTCTTTAGGAGGTACCGGGAACCAAACCTGGGACCTCCCGTGTGGAAGGCAGGCACCCAACTGCTTGAGCCACACATCTGCCTACCCCTTTTTGCTAATATTTTTGTGATTTTATTTATTTTTTATTTAGCTGTCTCATCCACTTGGAAATTATTTGGTACACTATATCTAAGGTGGGGAATTTCTTATTTCCCTCTAATGGGTAGACAATTGTCCCAATACTGGACATACATCTTGTTACCAATTATTTGAAATGCTACCTTCATCGATTCAATGCATTTTTCTGGGCTTTCTACTCTTCCTTTTATCTAGTTATTTTTATGCTACTACCACATACTTTTTTATTGTGACTCTATAATACATTTTAATATCTAGTAGAGCAAATCCTTTCCCTCATAACTCTTCATTTTCAGAAATTTCCTGGTGATTCTCTCTGATTTATTTTTTTAGGTGAATTTTATATTATTTAACCCTATGAAAGACCTGCTAGGTGGCTGTTTTCATTATTACCAACGTTAAGGGCAACAGGCCCAGGAATGAGCAGAGCCCAGGTTTCAGGGTCCTGGTGACTGGTGGAACCCTGGTCCCTGAGGACCGCATGCCAGACAGGGGTCCGCCTCTGGGCCCTACTCCCTCTTTCTTAACAGAGTTGTCTGGGGTAAAATACTCCAAAATGAACTGACATTTCCTGAAGGAAGAACCACCATGCAAGCCGCCATAGATAAGTCCATTGCCAAAGGAGGGGATTTATTTATTACCTGAAGTTAGAGTCCCTAAGCTTCAGATCCAGCCTGGGAGGAGCAAGGGGCTGCTGGACTTGTTGGTCACCTCAAAGCGATTTTCATGTTTTGTAGTTTCCTTGTCGGCAGTCAACTTCTTCCAGAAACCTACAGTGGGGTCCATAGGAAAAGAAAAGCCAGACAGGTCACTTGGGGTAAATTTGCAATCTCCTATTAGCTAGAGGAAATGGATGGTGGATCTGGTTGACAACTCCTAATTACAGGAAGTAACACTGAAGGGCTCACAACCCCAGCCCTGGCCAATTCTAACTGCACTCGCTAATCCTAGCCGTCTGATCTGGCTCTCTCCAACTGCTTGTTAAGCCTACACTGCAAATGCATGAAGGAATCCGGCAGGAGACATTTTCAGTGAAAAACAATGCTATTTAAGTTACTAAAAATGGATTCCTGGACATGTCCTTAAGAGAGGGAAGATAATTGTGCTTTTCATTTCTCCTACAGGGTCAAGCAAGATTAATAGTGAATGTTTGTTGAGTGTTACTTTGAGTTAGGCATTGTGCTTATTGTTTTATGTGTATTGACTCATTTAATCCTGAAATTAACTCTATGAGGTGGATACAATTATTTCCCCCATTTTACAGATACAAAGATTGAGGCACAGAGAGGTGAGGAAACTAGCTGAGGTCACCCAGCTAAAGTGGTAGTGCTCCAGTGGCTACACTCACTGCTAAAAGCATCCCTCAGCTCCATCTCAAGTGGAGTTAGCTACCTAAACACAGACAACAAGGAGCAACAGAAAATAAGTCTCCAGAAAGCATTAAACCAAACTGCCGGCAGGGTCCCAACACCTAAAACTAATTGCTGAGAGAAAGCGAAGGTGTTTAAAAAAAAAATGCCCATGAAGCCCAAGTACATCTGGGCCACACAAGAAGCTGAGAGAGAAATAAATTCTAAAAAAGGACTCATGCTAACAAAGTGACAGTGCTTCTCTTCCCATCTCTTACTGATTGGAGGCCAGAGGGGTCTCTTCTCTGCCCTTCTGACTCATGTCAAGGATTCCTGTGCTGGAGAGGAACTGGCTTTAAAAAGAAGAATAAGGCTAATCCAGTCCCTCCTCTGCCTTGAGATGGCAAGGCTTAGCTTTTAAATGGGACTTTCCTGGCCTTTCTGAAGCAAAAATCCTGACCTTTCACATTCCTTTGGCTAAATCTGCAGATCTTCAGTAGATGAATTCATTCTTGTAGTCTTTGGCTTATGCATCTTTGTCTTGATTTTTATAAAGGCCCTCCACTGAATATCCAGGAATAGAACTGATTTTGTCCTCCCAATTTATTCCTCTTTGCAATCTGATTCAGAAACTGGAAAAAGCAATCTCTTCACTGTCTGGCTCTGTCAATCCTGATCTAGACATGCGCACATAATGTGGCCAGGAGTTTTGGACTTCTCATCCCTAAGCCTCGGTGCCAGAGCAGCGGCACCCGGATGCCAAGTCTCCGAGGAAGTGCTGCTGGAAGCTCACTATCCCTAACTCCATCTAATTCTGATTCCCTGTCTAGGCCACATGCTATCCTCCGAGCCCCCAAATTAGCAACCTAGAATCCACCCTGGGCTGCTGCCCTGTTCTCCTTCCCGCAGCCCAAAGCCCCCCACATAGCTCTCTGATGGATGGGTCTAGCCACTTTTCTCCACCCCCTTGCCACTGCCTCCTGCAGGCTGATGTCATCTCCAGCCTCATCCCCTCCTCTAGGTGCTCAGAGATATGACACCCCCTTGTTAAAAGACTTCAGTGCCTTCACTGCTCCACCTCAAGCCTTCCTGATAAAATGCCAAACACTGAGGGTCCGCAACTCTCCTGCTGGCTCTCCAGCCTAACCCCGACTCCCAATTTGCTGCCCAAAGCTCCCGCCAGACTGGAACACTGACTCCCAGTTTCTAGGAGCTCTCTGCCTCGGTTATACCCACATTTTCGCAGGTGCGGCTCCCTTTGTCCACCCCATCAGCTGAGAGCTCCTGCTTCTCCCTGCATGTCCCCTCAGGCATCACCTCCTCTGAGCAGCCCTCCTTCCCTCCCTCCCTCTGCTCTCCCAGGCTGCTCCTACTCCAGGTCCTTCACACTCTGCAGCCACTGTCTGCTTTCATGCCTGTCTCCCCCACAGGACCATGAGCTCCACACAACAGGGCCTTACTTGATAGGCTTCTCCCGGTACCTAGTCCAGTCTCACTCAAGGTAGGCGCTCAACAAATGTTAAAGGAAGGCATAAATTCATATCCTTTCTCTTATCCTCCACTTTCCTGAAACTTGGATGAAGTTTCAAGTCCCAAACATCATATGAAGCTCCTTATTGTGATTAATTATTCTAATACTCAAGTTTACTTTTTAGAAATAATAATAAATGCTAACAAATACTTTGGCACTATATATTTTTTCGTTTTTTAATTTTTTGTATATATTTTTTTCCTTTTTATTTATTTTTTTGGCACTATACTTTGCAAAACAGAAATAGGAAGGCCTTTCTTACATGCTTAGAGAAGATAAGGAAACTGAGCCAACGGTAATATTTAACAATTCTTTGTGAACAACTGTTTTCTCTCTGACAAGATGCTTTTAGATGTGAAACAATAAACAAAATAAACAACAAAAGACGTAGGAAGAGTTTTCGGTGCTCCAAGGGGCCGAAGGTACTGGTGAGAAGGGGACCCTTATTGAGGGGTAGACTCAGAGAGCATCAAAGTGGTACACCGTGAAGACACTCTGGGGAGAGCTTGACCGCTGGCCCTGGCGTCAGGGGCCACAGGTGTGCCCACTCCTGAGCTAGCGATTTCCAAAGGTGGGAGGGAGACTTGTGACAGCTAGAGAGAGTGGGGCACGAGGGGACTTTGTATAGTATACCTGGGAAGAAACTGGGAAATGCTCTTTCCCATCTCTGTCCCCCATGTTCTTTGGAGCACATGGAAAAGAACCTCAGTGGCTCCACACAAAGGAGCAAGGAGGCCGAAAGAGGAGTCACAATCCTGGGCTGCCCCTGCAAAGAGATGCCTCATCAGCTGAGAAGACTGGGGGCCTCTGGCCCTGGTAGGAGCCAAAGGGAGTCCCAGCTGCTCCTCTGAGCAGAGCAGGGTGAGGCCCACCACCCCGGGTTAAAAACAAACAACAACAACAAAAAAACAAACCACCCACACCCATCAAGTATCGGAAGGCTACTGCATCAAAGACCAACAATGGCAGACCTGGGTCTCTCCTTTCCCTCTTCCCTGTTCCAGCACCCCAAAAATGCTGGAAGAAGAGAAAGGGAAGTGCTGTCAATTGTATTAATGCTCAAAATCTTGGTTGCCCCTCCCTTTGGAAAGATTGCAAACTGCTGCCCTACTGATGTCAGGCCTGGCCATGTGACTTGTTCTGACCAATGAAATGTGAGCAGAAGCAACAGGTGCAAATTTTGAACAGAACCTTTAACATGTTTTCTTCCATCTGTGCCCGAGACCAGCAGTTTCACGACTGGTGCTCCTCCTTTGGCCTCAGTCCTGGATGAACAGTGTCAACGAGGAAGAAATAAACCTCTGTTCCTATAAACCACTAAGATGCTAAAGTTGTTTGTTACCGGGTGAAGAACTCATCTGTTTGCCCTGCACCTTTCCATTGTAACACTGAAAAGTCCTCCATCCTGAACTTTTCTCTCACCCAGACCAACAGGGATGGTTCGTCACCTAGAGAATGCCTCAGTTTACCTCATCCTAAGCTGACTGATATGGGAAGGAAGAAGGAAAGACTAGAATCCTAGAGCCATCAAGCCTGATCTGGTGGAAAGAGAACAATGGTGTTTTAAACTAGACTAGTTTAACCTTCATAATAACCTATCCATTAATCACGATCTATAAATTACCTCAATTGTCCAGGTGAGACACGGAGGCTTGAAGAGACAAAGCTATCATGTTCAAGCAAGTGGGGATTGAAACCCAGCGCTGTCTGTATTCACTGTCAGTGCTTCTAACTCACATCCCATTGCCGATCCTGCCTCCAGAAACTACTGTCACCAAGTAAAATGCACTACAAGAAAACAAAACAAAGACAAGAAGTCCTGGGGAAGAAATGAGAGGAAATTTTAAGAAATTCTGGCTCAGGAAAGCTACAGAAACTAAGCAAACAAGTTCTCCCTGAGCTTCCTGGCAGCCAGGGCAGAAAGGGAAATGCTCAGCTTTGACTGTGTAAGACTATTAATTCATCAGGACAGACTTGAACAAGAAGAGGTATTTGTCTGGGAGGTCCTCTATGGGACCTAAGTAATGCTGTGCCAAAAAGTTCTGGGGAAACAAGCTTTGTGAAAGGACAGAGGGCTTCCCCCTTATACTTTTACTGATCTACTTTCCACAAAACCCTGAACTACCCCAGAAAGAGCCCTTGTGTTGCATCTCTGCATCCCAGCAACTTGTAAGGAGCTGCCCCTGAGCACAGGATGTGCTTCCAAATAGCCCATGGCGAGCACCCATGGAAAGTAACTTCAGGAGGCCCTTGGCCCCGTTCTCTACTCAATGGTCCTGGTGCCTGACTCAATGTTTTCTGAGGAAATGAATGCTGAGATGCTCTGATCTGAATAGGCTTTGAGCACAGGCAAGGGGACGACAGGGCCCCATCCCCTCACAAGTCCTCCTTGGCCCTCCAAGGTTACTCTGAAAGCCTTGGGAGAGGTCAGTTGCCTTGTTTTGCAACAGAAGGATTTAGAGAATCTCCACCCACTGAGCCCCGGTGCCGTGACCCTAAGGTAACAGGTGTTTGCTCAGGGTCAATAACAATCTTGGGAACACAAGGAGGAACCAAGCACAGTCCTTATGTTCAAGATGTCCTCAATCTAGCAGGAGAGACAGTATTTATATAAATACACAACAGCATGACAGTGTAATAGACAGGGCCATGTTCACAGCTGTGCTAGCAGTGCACTGCACAACTCCAGCAGGTACTTGCATGTTTTTAAGTGGCAGAGAGTTGCTGCGTAACTATAACAAATTTCCAGCAGGTGGCAGTCAAGTGTCTTGAGGAAGAAGTGTTTTTTTTTCCTAGCTGTGGGCATATATAAGGTACAGGTGCAAAACAGAGGAGAAAATGATTAGCTTATTGGCTGGGGAAAGGAGCAGGGAGGAGGTGAGACTTGAATTAGGTGTAGCAGGTATTTGCCTGGAGGATTGGATGACTGGGAGAGTGTTCTGAGAGAGAGAACTGAGCCTGAAAGACACTGGTTGTCAGGGGCCTGGGGATAGCCCCATTCATGGCACTTTGGGAATCAATCCTGATAATAGCTTGGGAGACCAAAATCAAACAATGCAAGTGCATTTGGAACAGCGGGATTTGAAGGGTCCTTATAGGGTCTCATAAGGGGGAAGGATCCCCTGGGGGCACTTTGTGACTCAAAGCCAGGCTAGTCTTGGTGGAAAAGACCCCCATTATCATTGATGAAGGAAAGCCCACAGAATTCCAGTCTCGAAGTGGCTACTGAGGACTGTTGGAGGGAATCAGAGGTCTAATTAAGAGTAGTACACAACAGGGCTAGCCCGTAAATTCCCCAAGGGCATGCATCTACTGCAGTGAAGGTGCAAAATAAATGTTTGTTGAATGAACACTAAAAAGAGATATCTTCTTAAACCTTCTATCAAGTCTATCACTTGAGGTATGGGAATGAGAATAAGCTGAGGAACAACCTACCTCGCCACTGGGCATTCTGGGGGACTCTTGGTCCTGGATGGGGAGGTACAGACCACTGGGATGCGGCCAGTGCGGGAAGTGGACCAATTCCAACTAATTGAACAAACATCTAAATTGGGATGGGCCAGGATGTGGAGGCAGAGTAAAGAGAATGGTCATAACGGAAATAACTGAAGAGTTAAGCAGATTAAGGAAATCACTCTTTCAATGGGTTTGATAACAAAGATGGCAGAATGACTTAGGATTCCCTTAAATATTCCCTTAAAATATCCATGAATCATGAATCATCTGAAAAGGGAACATAGTGGTTAAGTGGGTGCACTCTGGTAGCAGATGGTCAGGTTTCAAATCCCGATTCCACCGTGTGTTAGTTCCAATCTATACCAGCTTTGTGACACTGGGCACAACACTTAGCCTTTGTGTGTCTCCTGACCTGTACAATAATGATCATAAAATTACCTACCTCAGAGATGTGATGAGGATTAAACAAAATATACAAAGCACTTAGAATGGTGTCTGGCACATGACAAGCTCTCTGTGTTAGCTATCATTAGTTCATTTAACCATCACAACAGCCCTGTAACGTGGCTGCTGTTATTCCTCCCATTTTACAGATGAGGCAACTAAATTTCAGAGAGGTTAAATAACCTGACCGAGGCCAGTGATTTTAAAGGAAGGTGGATTTAAACCCAGGTCATTCCACTCTAAAGCCCTCTACCCTCTGGCATAGCCACCATGCCAAAGAAGAAATGGGCTCATTCCAGAATACAGCAAGGATTGAAAAACTTTCCAAAGAAGCACTTCCCAAGTGTCTGCCATGGAACACTAATTCCGTGGGATATTAATAAATGTTATATGAAAGAAAAATCAGTGGCCAAATAAGAATGGGAAATGCTGTGTCAGTGAGGCAGTCTTTCTTTTCTGCAGGGTTCTTGGACCTTTAAACACGGCCGGTGGAGTCTGAATGCCCAGGAGCAGTACAGCCTCCAATTCCCATACCTTTTTTTCCCTCCAGCATCAAATGCATGAGCATTCTAAGAGGCATGCTAAGGGGAACCCTGTTCTGCAAGACCATTCAGCCTCCCCTTTATCAGCCCCTGTGGCCTCTCTGAAAGCAGCCTAAGGTCTGAGGTCCCCATCCCACTTTTCCCCATAAGTGGTCACAGGCCTGATCCTCTGCCCAGTACAAGGCCACTGGCCTGAAGCTGCCCCCTGCTTCTTAACACTGACACCCACGTTCTGTTCCCAGCACCTACCCGCACTCAGCCCACTTGCCTGCCATCTGGAACCAGCACTCTTCTCCAAGGGGTTTCCTCTCCAGCCTAGGCACTGGCATTTTTGTGTTACCTGGAGGACGATGTTGGGGATTACAGGTGCTGCCTCTCCCCAAGCAGGGCACAGGCCTTGCTCTCCCCTATTTCCAGTGCCCAGTGCAGGGCCTGGCCTGGAGGAGGTCTCGGCATCTGGGCAGGGGCAGGTGCTGTGTATCTGCTCCCTTCCTGCCTGTCCTACCTCCTCAGCAACGGGAGGCAGCTTCATGAGAACAAGGCCGTCCTCCTGACCCTCAGCCAGGACATGCTCCAGCATCCAAAGAGGGCACAGGCAGTGGCCCCTGGTGATTCCTGGAAGGAATCATGGAACAGCAAATGGAAGACATATTGGCCTGGCTCCTGTTTTGCTTTTAATGTTCGTTTTTGTGTTTTTTTTTAATGCTGAAGAATAAGAGGAGAGAGCCTGGTTCTAAGGACTAAGGGGAAGGACACTCTTTCCACCAAAAAACTTACTGCCTGAAGTTGAAGAAAATTCTGGAAAGCATCTGCATCTTGTTCTAAAGGAAACAAAAGAATGCACTGCTGTTACTTCGTGGTAAAGGGAGAGATGCCGGTCTGATGGAGAGCAGAGTCAAGACGGGCAGGCTTTAAGGGGCTTTAGTTTCTGGTGGAGGAGAGAATGGTTAGAGGCTACTGATGGAGACAGGCTCTGACAGGCAGCAGGGGACCCAAGGAGAAGTGAGACTTACAGAAGAAAAAGGATCTGCTTTTATTCTTTGAGAATGTAGGGTAAGTTGAGAAGAGACAGAAAATGGGCAGACTGCTCTGCAGCGGAGAAAAGGGATACTGAGAGATCTTTTAAAGGATGGCCTTCACATTCACAGAGCAGAGAGCAAAGCCAGCCCTTAAGTGGGAAGGGTAGGAACTGAGGACAGCCAGGAAGGGGTGCAAGATGGGTGCGTGCGTGCGTGAGCACACAGAGCAGCAGAGCTTCCCAGGTAAGGCCAGGCAGCAGGCGTTTATCCAGAGCCAGTCAGCCAGGTCTGGTGACCTGCTCCAGCATCTCTGCAAGCAGAAGCAGAGGAAGAGATACCTGGGTAGCCCCAAGTGCTGGTCCAGCAGTGGAGTGGGACACGTGGACTAAAGGGTGAAAGGACTATAGGTGCACGAAGAGCAGTAGGATGGGACGAGCTAGACACCTTGGGGTTTGAATTCCAGCTCTACCACTTAATAGCTCTGTATCCTGGGTAAATTACTTGGCCTTTAGGTGCTGCAGTTTCCTTATCTGCAAAAGAGGGAGGATACCTCCTCCCAGGGTGATTATGCAGACTGAATGAGCTTAATATAGGAAAAATACGTGGAATGCGTATCAGCACTAACTACGGTTATTGACATGGATGTCCTTATAGAGGTGAAAAATGGAGGGGTTAAGGCTGTGGGAAAGATCTGTGTTGATGTCAAAGGAAGCAAATTGTGATTTGAAATCTTGAAGGGGAAGGAGCTCAGTGATGGGGAGAGCAGAAGCATGGGGGAGGCGGGGGCGGTGCTGTGGAGAGTGGATGCGAATGAACTTAAAGTTGAAGAGATCCAGGACAGTGAGCTCTGGGAACTGGGAGTGAGTCCATGAGGGTGACTGTGGGGAAAGGCTAGAAGGAGGAACCCTGGGAGAGAGGCTGGAAAACATCCCAGAGGTCAGCAATTTGCAGCAGGGAGCATTGAGGACTCTTAAGAATTTGAAAGGGGAATAGGATTTTAAAGACTCCAACTCCTTCATTTTATAATTAAGGAAACTAAAGTATAGAGAAATAACTCCTGTATAGCTAGGTTTGGGAGGAAAGCTTAGAATAGGATAACAAGGAAGTTAAGTCAATGGGTGACGAATAAAAGAATTGTGGTGTTGCCTAGGGAGATGAAATGGAAAAAGCAAATGACAATGATTTCCTACAGAGATGGAGCCCACAGAAGGAGACGGGAAGCCCAGCGCCCAGCTGCTTGGGGATGTTAGGGGGTGGAGGCAAACATCCCCTAAGCTCGGCCCAACAGAGACTTTGGCTGCCTGGTAAGGAGGCCTAAGAGGGCTACCACTGTCCCAAAGCCTTAAAGCTACCCATCCAACACAATTTATTGAGCACTCATATATGTCAAGTAATTTCTGAGATGAAAGAATTGGTAATTTGAATAAATTTCTACCATGAACTGCATATGGCAGCCAAATTTCAATTCAGGACAATTTGGTAATAATGAAGACACTGTCAGTGTGCTGGCCCATGATCATTCATTTATCATTCAACAAATATTTACTGAGGGCATTCAAGTGCCAGGCAGCGTTTTCCATGGCAGTACTGGGGATGGAGGTGGGAGACAAAATTCCTTGTCCTCATTTGGTGTACGTTCTGGTGGAGGAAGACAAACAAATGGAAATAAACAAGTACACTGCACAGGCTGCCAGACGGTGGTGAGTGGTGGGAGGAACTCGGACAGGAGATGAGGCATAATGGGGGCTGAGGGTAGTTCGGAAGGCCCCACAGAGTCAAGCCGGGAGGATGTCAGAGGGCAAGGAGAGGAGCATTCCAGGCCGAACCGGAGGCTGGACTGAGATGATGTGGTGGGAGAGGAGACAGCAAGGGAAGGTGCAGACGGGGCCAGGGTAGGGGGGCACACGGTAAGGACCTTGGCTTTGACTTTGAGTGAAACAGGGAGTGAGAAGAGAACCCAGGGGCGGGGAGAGGTGGGGAAGGCCCATGTGCACACGTGTGGTAGGGAGACTGTGTGCGTGCATGTGCGTACACGTGTGCAGTGTGGGGGGGAGACTGTGTGTGTGTGTATGCATATGTATGTGCGTGTGGAGGATGGAGGGGAGGGATAAGGGTAGAGCAAGGAGATGACTACAATGGTCCAGGGGAAAGATGATGCAACTCTGCCTGAGGCATATTAGGAGTGGAGGTGGTATGAAGTGGTGGAATTCTAGATATATTTTCAGGCACGCTGTGCTGATGGATGGGATGTGAGGCGTAAGAGGAGTTGCCACTGAGTGAACTGTGGCCGAGGTGAAACGAGTGGTTTTCGGATTCTACATATCCTCTAAAGGAACACCCAACAGGATTTCCTGACTGTTTAGATGTGGATGTGACATCCAGTGTGTGAACTGCACAAAGGCCGCCAGCCAAGGGGGTGACTGGGGGTGACAACCCAACCAGAGCTCCTCAGTGTGCCCCACGTGGCAGCTGGAACAAGGGGTGCTTTCCTGTCGTCTGTCAGGCAGCGGGAGGCCATGGGTTCGGGGGTGTTAAGTGAAGATGCCTATGAGACGTCTAAGTTACAACACAGTGTGCGCTACTAGGTGGAGAGGAAACAGCAGAAACCTACCAGCCCTGCCTTCTCTAACCGTGACTGCCACCCGCTTACTGAGCACCGGCCACGTGCCCAGGGCGGGGGGAGGCCCTTACACACCTCAGTCCTCTCAGCGTCCATGTGGGGGAAGGTGTTATGGACATGGTGTGGAAGATGGCACTGAAGCTTAGGAGGGTGAAGCAACGTGTCCAAGGGGTAGAACACAGGCTGGAACCCAGATATGCCCAACTCCAAAGCCTGGAGGGACTCCACACATGCTTTGTTGCCTCAGTGACTTGGCAAATAAAAGCAAAAGCTCTGTCCCAAATAGGAGAAAGAGGGCCGGGAAGGCTTATACCCAACCCTTGCCCCTCCTACAGTTCAAAGATGACAAAACCAGTAACCAAACCGTGAATTAACCAGAGCACTTAGGGAGAGGCAGCTCCGTTTAATAGGCAAACTGAAGGTTAACCAGATGATCCTTTCTTTTTCAATTCTTAATGATTAAACATCTTTCTAAAATGCACTTGCCTGCTCTTGAAAGCACAGTTTGGGGAAGATAATTCCAGCTTTCAATGAGGTCTCAGGACTTTCCAGTGCCCCAGATCTAATATGTTGGTCTGAATATATCCTGACCCCAGGGATAATCCTGCAAGTTCCTTGTTCCCTTTTTTTTTATTTATTTTTTAACTGAAACGGAATGAACTTGTTTTCTTACATCTTACTGTTTCCTACAAGAGGAATTAAAAAAAAAATTCAGTGATTTCAGTTTCAGTTTTCTGTAACATTCTCTTGCTACAGCAAATGAGTGTTACATGCCTAGGGATCCAAACAAGCATGAGTTGTACAACTCAAGATAATTTTTCTGAGAAAATAGTCAGTACAGGAATCACAACAAAAATAACAAAACAAAAACTAGCAGTAGAAAGCACATACTGAGCTTTTATTTTGCGCCAGGCAAAGTTTGTTTTGTTTAGTTCTTAAAGGAGAAATAACTAATGCACAGAGAGTTTAGGTAAACTGCCTGAAATTTCTCATTTCTCAGCTCACCAGTGACAGAGCCAGAATTCAAACCCACATCTGACTCCAAAGCCTCTGTGACAGGTGAAGGAGTACTATCCTTTCTGAATTAAGAAACAAAACAAAGCAACCTTCTATAAATCAATAAAAAACTCAAATACCCCAGTGGGAAACTAAACAAGGCAATTCACAACAAAGAAAACACAAAGACCAATAAATGTATGAAAATATGCTCAACCTCATAATGATCAAAATATAATAGAGAAAACAATGAGATGCCACTTTCACTGCTCATATAAAGAAAGATGGTATTTTAAAGATGAATATCCAGTATTAGTGAAAGTGTGGTAAATGGGCAATCAACACACAGCAAATCAAAATATAAACTGATATAGAATTTTTGGAGGAGATTTGGCATTATGTATCAAAAGCTTTAGAAACATTCATACCTTTTAACCCAGGAATTTCATGTCTAAGATAAATTTTATGTTTAAGGACATTATCTGATATACAGTACTCATTTATATAATAGACATATTAATGAATATAAGGCATTTTCTTATAACATAGTAGATAATCAAAAACATCTATATATTCAACCAAAGAGAATGGTTAAATAAATTATGGGTTTATTATTTAAGAAGAAATACGATATAACCATTCAATTTATATCCAAGAATATGTAACATGGGAAATACTCTTGAAAAAATGCTAAGTGAAAAGCACACAATTCCAATCTCATTACATATTTATGCATAGAAAAAAAGACAATTCACCAGAATATTATAAAATAAATCATGTTCAGTATAGAAAAGGTTGAAAATCAAGAAAGTATAATAGTAAAACAAAAACGACCCATCTCACCAGGTAGACTATTATACTTTCTTGATTTTCAACCTTTTCTATACTGAACATGATTTATTTTATAATAAAATTTAATAAACATCAAAATGATGGAAAGATAATAAACCAAAAGACTAAGAATAGTTGTCTTTGGGGACTGAAACAATGGGTAGTGATTTTGGTCTTTCAGTTTGTCTATCCATTTCAAACTTTCTCTAATGAGCCTATATTACTTTTGGACTAATTAAAACAAACAAAACTATAAACCTTACTGTGAAGTATTCAAATTTGCTGTAACTATATCAACACCACATAAGAGCCTTCTACTGGTCTCAGGATATGCATACCAAATTCCAAGGACAGAGAAGTCTTCAAAACACCACCTATACTAGACTAAAGCCTTGTGAAAATTTCAAAACAAAAAAGTATCACAGGCCTAGAGACTTTCTTGCCAGCACATGTTACCCACCAAGCCCATTAACCTTCAGTCCATTCACAACATGTGTTTGTCTTTTAGGTGCCTGGTCAGTTCCGAACACCAGGCTGTACAAGGCACCAACCCAGGAAGGGAACAGCATTGCTGCCCAGAACCACCAGTGCCAGGCCATGTGCCCCCTAGAGACAGCTGCTCCCTCAAGGGACTCTCTGATATCAGACCCTGTGGCCTTCCAGGTGAGCGCTCAGGTTGCATGGACAGGTGGAGGCCTAAGCATGGAGCAGGAAGCCTGTGGGGGACCCAGCTTCACCCACCCACCTTTGGCCTACAGGTAGGTGATTGGGGCACTCCCTCAGAAGCCCCACTTCTTCTTTCCTTTGCCTCAGGCCTACCCAGGGTTCCCAGAGCTGGTACCCTGGCCAGGGTGCAGGCAGAGGTCGGAAAACAACCAAGATGACTTGATAAAAAGCAAGGAGCCTGACTGGATTTCCTTTCTAGAAAAAAATCTACACAAGGATGTTAAAAAAAGATGTATGTATCTGTGGGGAAAAAACAGATGGCAACGATGAAAAAGGATGATAGTAATAACTATGTTTCAGACCATATATATATATATATATATATATATATTCTAAAAGGGATGGGGGAAACATCAAAATATCTTAGTTCCTGAACAAATAACTGATGCAGTTAAAAATTCTGATTTCTACTACATATCCTTATGTAAAAGGCCATTTCTAAGAGAAATGAAACAATTTCTCTTTATTTCAAGGCTATACTAATGTTTCTCCAACTAATTTATAAGCTAATACACACACACACATACACACTCTTGTACTTTAAAAGATTCAATACATTTATTTTTAACACTCCTTTCATGCTCTTGAAATGAAATTCTCAACATAACCTACCAACACGTGATTTCAAAAACAATCAATGTAATGTCCTGTCATACAAAGAAGAAATGAAACAAAGTTAGTTAAAATATGTAAACCATATGTAAACACTTGGGCATGGTTACAGTCGAATATATAATGAAAGACATAATCAGATGCTTGCACCTATTTACAATAAACAGATAAATCTTAGATACTTAGCAGTTGTGTTTGTTCCTGGGAAATTCAGTATACATTCAAACATGCAAAACTTTTCTGTGTTGATGTGTAGAGTGGAGTAAGATCATTATAAACAGGGTTTTTACCTATATGAAAGCCCACTGAACATTAGGAAGTTGTGCAGGATATTGGACAATCCTTTGTTCCCCAAGCATTACAGAACATCTAGCATCCCTGCTCCCCCCATAAAAGCCAGTGACACCTGCCCCCCATCATGTGACAACTAAATCACCCACCCCCCAAATTTACAATACGTCCTATAGGAGGTGATATATACCCATCCAGAACCAGTAGTATGTTCTAACCCTCTCCTTTCTACAAAGAGAGAAGAGATAAAGAGAGGTTAAGATATTTCCATAAAGGCATACAGAAAGTCAGCGGATGGCAGGCAGAACTGAAAAGGGGGAAGGAGACAGAGGAAGAAGGAATCATTCTTTTAATATTTACATTTATCAATTTCCATATGTTGTACCATGTACATTTTGTTATGCCCATAGAAGATCTTATCTAATCCTCCTGTCAACCTTAGGAGTGAGGACTATTATCATCCCCACTTTTCAGATAAAGACACTTCATTTTAGGGAGGTAAGGACTGTGTTCATGGTCCCACACTCGGTAATGAAAGAACCAGATTCTATCCAATGTCTTCTATTGTTCCAAGTACCCCCATCCCCTGCAGATCTCCGGGCCCGCAACTCGGACACCAGGTCCCCCACTTTGTTGCTAAAGTATCTAAGAAAGAGTGAATGGGATGCATGCTTCCTGAAATGCAATAAACAAAGAGCTTCTCTTTGTTTCTCAGCCCACAGAGGTACTCTACTGGGGCCCCAGCCAATGTGTGGCTAGGGCCAGAAAAGCCCAGGAGTTCCTGAGCCCAGGAAACAAAGGCACTTGGATGAAGCTGCGGATCATCATTCCCTGACTCCTGGGGGGGCCTGACCTGAGCTGCGAGAGGTTAGGGTCAGACGACTAACGCAACTGCAGGCCAGGTCTCGCGGACTGTTCCCTGCCACAGAAGGCCCATCCTTCCACAGTCTGACTCCATACTCCACAAGACAGAAGGCAACCAAGGGGCTGGGCTATCGGCCACAAAAGCATGGAGGGCCGGACAGAGCGAAAGAGGACTTATTTACCAAACCTTGAGGCAGCAGGTGTAGGGAACACTCCCTTCTAACCTTCAAAACATGCCTACTATCACTTCCACTTTACAGACAAGGAAACAAACCAAAAGTGATTTGCACTGGCCACACAGCTTGGGAGCCCTTCCCACCCCACTCTGCAGTACCTTCAAAAACCCTTTGAAATGCAAACATTTCAAGAAAATGTATATTTAGCAGCTACCACCCCAACTTGGGAGGGTAGGTGGTTGTCATAACTTTCCATACCATAACCTCTGGGGTTGTTCTGTGAGCCTGAAAATTGGATTGGGTTCTTGAAGAGGTGACCCAGTTTACAATTCTTAGGCACCTTCTCTCCATTTTCTGGTCGTAAAACCATGACTAAACATTTTAAACAAAGAAACCTATTGCATCAGACTTCATGTTCAAGAAAAGAAAATACAAATAGCCTGCACTGGGCACCTTGATCTAAATCCACCACTTACAGTGAACCAAACCCAAGGGCCTCGCAGAGCTGGAGTGAACCCAACTAGTGGTGGTGGTGGAGACCTCTGCCCTGCAGTCCATTCTACAAACAAACTCTGAGGAGGTTTCATAGAAAATGGATCAATTCAAGTTCCCATCAAATGATTTCTCACAAAAAAAGTTGAAGTAGGGCCATGGGCTTATTTTTAGCACTAAACACAAAAGGTTGTGAGACATTATAGCTCTGCAGTTAGGAGCACAGGCTCTGGGGCCAGCCTGCTTGGGTTCAAATCTCTGCTGTGTGACTTACTTGGGTGACTCTGGACAAGCGAATTAATCTCTTGCCCCTTGGTTTCCTCAATGGTAAAATGAGGATAATGACAGTACCTACGTCACAGGGTGGTTGTGACTATTAAATGAGATAATTCATGTAGGGAGTTTAGGACAGTGCCTGGCATGTGGTAAACACTTAATAAATGTCAGCTATTATTAATAATATTAACACTGATTGTCATGCCATATAAAGAATGGTTCAACCGTTCTTCAAGGCACTGGAGACTATAAACCCTATGGGGGGAGGTAAAGGAAGGGGAAAGGGAAAGGGGTCCATGAACATTACTTTCAAGCTTCTCAGGCGGAATCATGACACGCCTACCTACCTGAGTTCTGTGCTGCTACCACAAGGGCAGAACTCGGTCATGAGGAAACGTTGCCAGGGTTGTCCCTAAAGAGGGAGCAGGATGTCTGGTGCTGGTACCCAAATGGGATGAGTGGACTGCCTGTTGTGAACAGTGCAGGCGGGGTTCTCCTGCACAGGAGGGGGTGGCCAGAGGAAGTACCCCCTGATGCCCCCTCCACTAGTCCATCCTATCACTCTTGTAAAGAGCAAATAAGAACCAATAGACAGGGTGCGGCTGATCAGCCTGAAGGAAGGAGGACAGACTTTGGACCAGTCTTAACACACACACCCTTCAGGACTTTTACTTAATGCTCTCGAACACCACTTGGGGGTGGTGAAGCCTATGGCAGTGATCAGCAAGTGCTCAATGAACCAAGAAGGGCTTCTCGAACACCTACTGTGTGCCTGATACAGTAATTCTGAGAAAGTGTGAAATCATAGGCTGTGGCAACAAGCTATCAACATTTTCTCACTTTGGAGAATTTAAAGACAATGCCAATTACTAATGCCATGTTCCCTGGGGGCATAGAATATGATGTGATCAGGGCAGCCAACTCCACGGGCTGTGACCGGTACCGGAAAACTGCAGGTCATTTCGGTTCACATGCAACTTCCCAGCCTCCTTGTGGGCAGAGGTTTCACTGTTCTTTACCACCAAACCTTTTTACCACCCCCATCACCTGACTTGGGCTTTACTTTGTCTGCTGGGCTGAGCCTCACACAGGGAAAGACATAGTGAAATGGCCAAGGGTGGGAACAAGAGAGAAAAAGGAGAATTTGCTTCTCGAAAATCTGTTCAGAGGAAAGGCACCCTGGAGGCATCTGCCATCATGAAATACTGTTACTTTATAAACTATAAAAACCAAAAATAATTTTAAAAACTAGATACTATTTTACCACCAACAAAAAAACATTACTAGGCTTTACTGAAACTACAACACAAATCCCAGAAAAACTACATGATTCCTAAACAAAAGCTCATCAGCTATTTTTCAAGCATTTCCTATTAGCTCATTACTGTTAATTTATATACGTTCCACTATGAGAACTTAAAAGCAGGTAAGCGCCTGCAGCATTCAAAGGACTAAGAAAAAAAATTATGAAGGTGACGTTGGGGACCGTCTATGTACTCATTCAATTGTTTGCAACTGGAAACATGGCCATGTGTTTATAAATCACTATATGGGGTGTCTAGGAACTCAGTGAGTAAAAAGATAGGCATCTCTTCTCAGAGAGAAATGTACTCAACAATCCAAAGGCTCCAGCCTCAAAAACTCTGGCTCCCAAGCTGCTGGGATCTGCGAATGACCCTGATTCCTTGCTCCCCACCACGAACGTCCCCTGTAGTAGGGAGGTTCCTATCCCAGCACGTGACTGTCCTTCTCTTTCTGGTTGTCTGTCTGTACCTAAATCCCACCGCCTCACGATCGCTCCTCTCCCATTTGTTCCTCTCTATGTTGATCACCACCGTCTTAATTTCCAGATCACCCTCTTCCTGGACTACTGACATCCTCTACAACCACTGTCCTTCAGCCTTTTTATTGCCAAGAGTTGACTTTTCCAGATGCTTTCACAGTACATCCTCCCCCCTAAAGGCTTTCCTAGGTCTGCCCGGCCCTCCCAGCCCAAAAGAGAACTCACTCTGTGAGCCTACTCTGCCAGGCATACAGCCCAGGGCAAGAATGAGGTACAGGTTTCATCTCACGTGACAACTCTAGCCCATGTAAAGGACTGTGACGGTCAGGAAAAAAGACTACCAGAGTTAGTGATTATTCTTCTACATTGGGGCCAGAGACTTGGGAATGGCAGCACACATGCCACCCATGTGCTAGCCCAGTAAAGGGTCCCCGGCCTGTGCTCCATCCATCACTTCCTTTGATATTCCTATGAGATCTCAATGATCGAGTCCCAGGTCTCCTCCGTAGTCACAATATTTGTCTTCATTGGCTTTTCATTGCACCCACTGCTGCTCCATACTTTCCTTCCCACAACACTCAACAAATCTGCTGTAACTTTTTTCCATTAGAAAACTTTACAGCATCTATAAAGATTTCCCCAAGTGGGTCAGAGAGAGCAACTGATTTTACCTTTGCCCTGGTATCCAAATACATAGACTCCAAAATTTCTACTCTTACTGCTCAACTGTTTTTTGTGCCATATAACTTCACCTACTTGTATATATGCTTGATTATTCAACTGTTGTGATGTCTCTCTGTCTGACACTGTGAACCCCTGTTAGAAATCACTTCTGTTTACTTCGGTGGCTCCCAAGCTTAGCACATCAGGGCACTAACAGGAAAAAGCACAGAGATGCAGCCCCAGCCCAGCACTGCCCTGATGCGATAGAGAACCCTGGGCAAGTCACTCCCCTCCCTGGGCTCAGCGTCCTCCCTTATAGCAAGATGTAGTTGACCTTGATGCTCTCTAAAGTCCCATCCAGCTCTAACACACTAAGAGAACATGGGCAAAAACACTGGATTCATGACTTTTCATGACAATGTGGGTAATAATCACTAAGATTTGGGCTTAGCAAGTAACACAGTTCTG
>JAQZBX010051316.1:0-19418 GCA_029593785.1 Cabassous unicinctus | reverse complement strand
GATATCTCATTGTTTTGATTTGCATTCCCCTAAGAGCTAGTGATATGGAACATTTTTTTCATGTACTTTTTGGCCATTTGTATTTCCTCTTTGGAGAAATGTCTATTTAAATCTTTTGCCCATTTTCTTAATTGGATTGCTTGTTCTTTTATTGTTGAGTTGTGTAGCAGTTTGATGTTGTTTATCAATTCCAGAAGTAGATATTGGATTATGTTTGTGAACTGGCTTGTTCCTCTGGGTATATTAGATTGGCTTGTATTATTTTACTTGATTAAATAATGATTAAGGCTTTGATTGGGCCACATCAGTAGGACAGACGTGACCCGGAGAAAATGACATGGCAGAAGAGAAAGTTAGTCCTTTGAGCTGGAGCCTCGGGAAGTAAATACACAAGAGAAGAACACAGAGGAATAGAGAAGGCTCCATAGACATGGCAGAGGCCCTGGGAAGAGAGAGAGCCTGATAGTCTACAGCTGACCTTGTGGAGAGAACAGAGCAGCTGAGCCTGGAAAGAAAGAAGCCCCAGGAGAGACGAGACTTATCCCAGCCTACAGACCATGGAGCCTTAAAAGGAAGAGGAAGCCTGAACCCTTGCACATGTCGGCAGCCATCTTGCTCCAACACATGGCAACAGACTTTGATGAGGGAAGTAACTTATGCTTATGGCCTGGAGACTGTAAGCTTCTATCCCCAAATAAATACCCTTTTATAAAAGCCAACAGATTTCTGGTATTGTGCATCAGCACCCCTTTGGTTAATTAATACAAGTTGTATGATCTCTTTATGTAGAATGGAAATCAAACCCTTATCAGATATGTGGTTTCCAAATATTTTCTCCCTTTGAGTGGGCTGCCTTTTCACCTTCTTGATGAAGTCCTTTGAATCACAGAAGTGTTTAAGTTTGAGGAGGTCCCTTTTATTCATGCTTTCTTTCATTGCTCGTGCTTTCGGTGTAAGGTTTAAGAATCCACCACCTACAACGTCTTGAAGATGTTTCCCTACATTTTCTTCTAGGAGCTTTATGGTTCTTGCTTTTATATTTAGGTCTTTGATCCATTTTGAGTTAATATATGTATAAGGTGTGAGGTAGGGGTCTTCTTTCTTTCTTTTGGCTATGGATATCCAGTTCTTCTGGCAACATTTGTTGAATAGACTGTTCTGCCCCAGCGGGGTGGGTTTAATGGGCTTGTCAAAAATCACTTGACCATAGATGTGAGGGTTTGTTTCTGAACCATCAATTCAGTTCCATTGGTCTGTGTGTCTTCTTTATGCCAGTACCAAGCTGTTTTTACCACTGTAGCTAGGTAATATAATTTAAAGTCCAGAAGTGCAGTCTGAAGTTTTCTTTAAATTTTTAATTCTAGTAACATATATCCAACATAAAATGTCCCCCTTTAGCCACATTCAGATATATAATTTGGTGCTGTTCTCTTTACAATGTTCAGTTCATTCTTCAGTTCCTGAAGCAAAGAATCAGTTTTTTTTCTGTGCCCAAGCTTTAACTCATTTATGAAAAAGGTATCCAAAACTGTTAAATCTTGTAAGCACTAGGATTGCCATTTACTGATTATATCTTCATGACATATGGCCAATTCAGTTAACTTCATTGAATGTTCAGTGGCATATTTTACGTTACTGTATTTTTTGACTGGTTTCAAAATTTTAATAGCTGTATAATTTCACTCTATATGGGTACAGCTAGTAAAACAAAGTTACAGTTATACTGGAGTTTTAAACACTCAGGCCCAAGGAAATGCTAGTTTATTAAAACCAAAATTTAAGTTATACAAACAGTTGGACATGTGTCTTATTAAAAGAAGAAAGGAAAGAAAATCATAGAAGATAGAGGCACATTTTATTTCTTCAAATAACAAATTCTTTTTTTTTTTTAAAGATTTATTTATTTATTTGTTTATCCCCCCCTTGCTGCTTGTGCTTGCTGTGTCCATTCGCTGTGTGTCTTCTCCATGTCTGCTTATCTTCCCCTTGCTGTGAGGTCCCGCTGCGTCAGCCCCTCGCGCCGTGCGGGCTGGCCTGCTCTCACAAGGAGGCCCCGGGAAGCCAACCCGGGGCCTCCCATATGGTAAACGGGGGCTCTATCGACTGAGCCACTTCCGCTTCCCTCAAATAACAAATTCTGATGGTCAATTTGTAAGGGTAATAGTTCTATTACATTTGTCTTCCATTTTTCCTTACCTTTACTTTTGTTTTCTTTCTCTTATTTTTTTCCATCCTCTGAAAACATGCACCTCTAAAATGGTGTGGTGACTTGGAGTTATATATCCCAGAAAAACAAGTTCTTAATCCATTCCTGTGTAAATAAAATCCCTTCTAGGTGTTACTTTAGTTAGGGTATGGCCCAAATGGATCAGTGTGGGCTTTAATCAGATTATTGGAGTTCATTATAAGCAGAGAAAGTGAGACAGGAAAACAAGCCATGGGGAGCAGCCAGAAGCTGGAAGTCAGCAGACCCCAGAAGAGAAAGAAGATGCTGCCACATGCATTGCCAGGTGATGGGAAAGTCAAGGGCCAAGGATCATGAGCAGCCAGCCCCAGAATGCCACAGTCTTCTAGGAGAAAGCCTAGCCTTGATAATGCCTCAATTTTGGACTTCTTCTAGCCTCAAAACCGTGAGCCAGTAAATTCCCATCGATTAAGTCAACCCATTGTATGGTATTTGTTCTAGTAGCTGGGAAAGTGATAAGGGGACTCTGAGTGGGTGTGCACATGTGTGAGTATGAGTGTACAGAATTTGTAGGAAGCAAAAGAAGAGAAGGAGATGAATTAGTTCTTGGATTTATTGAGTGTGAGTAGACAAAATAACATCTCTGGAAGTTGTCCAGTTAGCCAGTAAGAAAAATCTGGTATGTATGATACATCTCGTAAGTAAGGTCAACTCTTTGTTGGATAAATGTCAAATTAAAAAAGAAAGCTTATTTTAGATCACAATCATTCACTTGTTGCTCCCAAAAACATAAGTAAATTTTACATTTCTGCACAAAGGGGTCATCTCTAATTATGCCAGTGTTGCTTGACTCCCTTCACTTTTCCAGTGGTTCTGTTTATAATTGCCAGAGAGCATGATACTGTTTTTTTTTCAACAGTAAAGTTGTGCTCTGGAGGAAGGTATAACGTACAGGCAATTTCTCTTTGTACCATTCCTTATGGGATCATCACAGTTCCTTTCCATGAGACTATAACAATAAGATTAATGTATTTTCAAGTAGCATCCTTTTCTCATTTATGAATCCAGTACTTTTTTACTGAAATAGAAAGTGAGAAAGAATTAAAATTTCCCAGAGTAGCTTTCCACCATTCTCAAAGTAATTCTTTCTATGAAAGCCCAGTTAAGTGTCATGACAGTTCAGTCCCCAAAAGGCACACTCATTCCGTTCCCTTTTCTTGGCTTTGGAGCTCTTTTGAGACTAGTCATGAGCATTAGAGTCATCTGTTAGACTAATTAATGGAAAACCTGAAGAATGAGAAAAGCCAGCTGAGCAATCCTCCAATATCTCCACTCCTTTTGCATTTCAGCTGATATATATCCTTTACCTAATGCCTTTTATCCTTTGTTTTGTTTAGAATCAAACAGAACATTAACTTCAAAGTCAGCATCATAGCATCAGCAGCACAGTCCTGTCCATACTACTAAACTTTGCCCTGAGCAAACCCAAGCTTTTAGCCCCCACTACCAGGAGAAATTGGCTCTGGGGCTTTAAACTGGAAAAGATTTGGGTGACCTTATAAAAGTATGCAAATCGGCTTAACTGAGGGGGTAGCATCATAAATGCTATATTAGTTTTCCTTTGCTTCTGTAACAAATTATCAGAAACTTGGTGGCTTAAAACAATGCAAATTTGTACAGTTCTGGAGGTCAGAAATCTGACATTGGTCTCACTGGGCTTAAGGTGTCAGTTGGGCTGCATTCCTTTCTGGAGGCTCTAAGGGAGAATCCTTTTTCTTGCCTTTTCCAGCTTCTAGAGCCTGCCTGCATTCCTTGGTATGTGGCCCTCTTCAAGCCAGCCAAGTGTTTCTCACATCTCCTTCTCTAACTCTGAGTCTCCTGCCTCTCCTTTTCCCTTAGAAAGAGTCCTGTGATTACATTGGGCCCTCCAGATAATCCAAGAAAATCTCTCAATCTCAAGATCTTTAATTAAGTTATGTCTGGAAAATCCCTTTTGCCATGTAAAGTAACATATTTACACATTCCTGGAATTAAGATGAGGATACTTTGGGAGGGGGCATTACTATGCCTATGACAAACGCTAAGAAGGAATGAGGAGTAAGGGGTGAAGGGGGGCTTGTTTACTGATCTCCCAAAACAATCATTCCACAGCTATGATTCTGTAGCCTTAGATTTGTTCATGGTAACTCCTGGTCAGAGAACATCAGAGCCTGGTCAGAATCTCTGACCATATTATGTTGGCTTTCTCACTCATATCTCATCTCCTTCCAGCCAGGCAAGATTTCATTTCCAAGGTCTGATATATTTTGTCTGCCAAGACTATTAAGCAAAAACACTACTTGTGCTTTCCTTCTTTTTTTCATCATCACTAACTGTAATATTACGTAGAACTGAGGTGGTTTTTGTTTATTTGTTTTGGGTTTTTCCCCCTCTTGAAACCTCAGTTTTCACAAGTTCCTGCTTCTTTCTAATTACACCCCTCACAAAGACAGGCAATTCTGACTTCCTTTAATATGTTAGTCATACTTGAGGTCACTGGTTCTGCATGACCAAAACTTTGGTCTTTCCCACTTTATCATAACTTGTTAAAATGGGAATTTCTGGGTCCCTATTACTTGGAGAATTGTGTTAGAAGATCTTCGTGGAGTTTACTGACCAGACACCAGTCATGCTTGCAGGAAGGGGTGAGATATTCAAGGGTCAGTAGGCATTTCCATTTGATACCTTTTTGAAATAATTTTAGAGGGACATAAATGCATTCGTTAGTCTAATCCAACATTTTGTGATCTTATCCAAGCTTTTACAGTAAATGAAGATTAGCGTTTTCTGAACATCATCAGACTGCTATTTTGTTTTTGTTTTTTCTTTTGCTTTGTTTTAGAGAAGTTGTGGGTTCACAGAACAATCATGCATAAAATACAGGATTCCCAAATACCACCCTATAATTAGCACATTGCATTGGTGTGGAACATTTGTTCCAATTGATGAAACACAATTTTATGATTGTACTGTTAACTATAGTCCGTAGTTGAACTTGGAGTTCACTGTTTCTGTTGTGCAGTTCCACAGGTTTTTTTAAAAAAATTTAGTCTAGTAACATATATGCAACCTAAAATTTCCCCTTTTAACCACATTCAAATATATAATTTATTGCTGTTAATTATGTTTATAATGTTGTGCTATCATCACCACCATCCAATATCAAACCATTTCCATCATCCCAAATAGAAATTGTGCATTTTAGTCCTTAATCTATGTTCCCTACATCCACCCCATCCCCTGATGGCCTACACTCTAGATTCTGACTCTATGAATTTGCTTATTATAATTATTTCATATCAGTGAGATATGAAATATCTTCCTTTTGTGTCTTCAGTCCTTTTGTGTATGGCTTATTTCACTCAACATTATATCTTCAAAGTTTATCCATGTTGTCACAAGTATGAGAACTTTGTTCCTTTTTAAGGATGAATAATATTCCATTGTGTATATATACCGCATTTTGTTTATCCATTCATCAGTTGATGGAAACTTGGATTACTCAAATTGTTTGGCAATTGTGAATAATGCCACTATGGACATTGGTGTGAAAATATCTGTTCAAGTACCTAATTTCAACTCTTTTGGGTATATACCTAGTAGTGGGATTGCCAAGTCATATGGTAATTCTATATTTAACTTTCTGAGAATCTGCCAAACTGTCTTCCACAGTGGCTGTACCATTTTACATTCCCACCATCAATGAATGAGTGTTCCTATTTCTCAAAATCCTCTCCAACACTTGTAATTTTCTTTTTTTTTTTTAATAGTAGCCATTGTTGTGGGTATAAAATTGTATCTCATGGTGGTTTTGATTTGTATTTCCCTAATATCTAGTGATGCTGAACATCTTTTCATGTGCTTTTTGGTCATTTGAATATCTTCTTCTGTCTATTGTAGTCTTTTATCTATTTTTTAACTGGGTTGTCTTCTTGTTGAGTTGAAGTTTTTAAAATATATTCTGTATATTAAACCTTTATCAAATATTTTCTCCCATGGTGTAGCATGTTTTATTTTCATGATAAAGTCCTTTAAGGCCCAAAAACTTTTAATTTTAATGAGATCTCATTTATCTGGGTTTTTTTTTGTTGACTGTGCTTTAGGTGGAAGAAACCATTGCCTAACACAAAGTCCCCAAAGATACTTCCCTATGTTTTCTTCTAAGAGCTTTTAGTTCTGGCTCTTTATATTTAGGTCTTTGATCTATTTTGAATTTACTTTATTTATGGTTTGAGGTAGGGATCTTCCTTCATTCATTTGCAAATGGAGATCCAGTTTTCCCAGCACCGTTTGTTGAAGAGATTATTCTTTCCCAGCTGAATGGTCTTTGCACCCTTGTCAAAATTAATTGGGTTGATTTCTGAATTCTCAGTTAGATTCAATTGTCTGTATGTCTTTCCTTGTGCCAGTAACATGCTGTTTTTATTACTCTGGCTTTGTAATACGTTTTAAGATCAGGAAGTATGAGTCCAATTTTTTTCTTCTTTTCAAGATGGCTTTGCCTATTCGAGGCGCCTTACCATTCCATATAAATCTGATGATTGACTTTTCCATTTCTGCAAAGAAGCTTGTTGGAATTTTGATGAAGATTGCATTTAATCTGTAAATCATTTTAGGTAGAATTGATGACTTAACAGTATTTGTTCTTCCAATCCATGAACATGGAATGTTGGTCCATTTATTTAGGTCTTCTTTGATTTCTTTTAGGAATGTTTTATAGTTTTCTGTGTACAAGTTCTTTCCATCCTTGGTTAGAGTTATTCCTATATATTTGATTCTTTCAGTTGCTATTGTAAATGGAATTTTTTTCTTGATTTCCTTCTCAAATTACTAGTGTATAGAAACTCTACTGATTTTGGGGTGTTGATCTTTTACCCTGTCACTTTGCTGAATTCATTTATTAGCTTTAGGAGCTTTAGTCTGGATTTTTGAGGATTTTCTATATATAGGATCAAGTTATCTGCCAATAGGGACAATTTTGCTTCTTTCTTTCCAGTTTGGACGCCTTTTATTTCTTTTTCTTGCCTAACTGCTATAGCCAGAACTTCTAGTACAATGTTGAATAACAAGAGTGATGGTGGTCATCCTTGTCTTGTTCCTGGTCTTAGAGAGAAAGCTTCCAGTCTTTTAACATTGACTGTGATGTTAGCTGTGGGCTTTTCATATATGCCCTTTGTTATGTCTTGGAAGTATTCATCTATTCCTAGTTTTCTTATTGCTTTTATCAAGAAGAAGTGTTGGGTTTTATCAAAATGCCTTTTCTGTGTAAATTGACAGGGTCATGGTTTTTTCCCCTTCATTCAAATGTGGTGTATTAATGTAATTAATGTAATTGATTTTCTTATGTTGAACCACCCTTGCATACCTGGGATAAATTCCACCTGATCACGATGTATAATTCTTTTAATGTGCTCTTGGATTCATTTGCTACTATTGTTTTTGAGGATTTTTGCATCTATATTCATGATGTACTGGTCTGTAATTTTCTTTTCTTGTTGTATCTTTATCTGGCTTTAGTGTGAGGATATGTTGGCCTCATAGAATGAATTAAGGAGTGTTCCCTCCTCTTCAATTTTTTTGGAAGTGTTTTAGTGGGATTGGTATTAATTCTTCTTGGAATGTTTAATAAAAATCCCCTGTGAAGCCATCTTGTTCTAGGCTTTTCTTTTTTGGGAGGTTTTTGATTACTCATTCAAGCCCTTTACTCATTATTGGTTTGTTGAGATCTTCTGTTTCTTCTTGAGTAAATGTGTGTAGTTTGTGTGTTTCTAGGCATTTGTCCATTTCACCTAACTTATCTAATTTGTTGGTGTACGGTTGTTTATTGTATTCTCTTATAGTCCTTTTCATTTCAGTAGTAATGTCCCCCATTTTCATTTCTGATTTTAGTCATTTGTGTCTTTTCATGTTTTTAATTCATCAGTCTACCTAAAAGTTTGTCAATTTTAAAGACCTTTTCAAAGAACCAACTTTTGGTTTGGTTGATTCTGTTTTTGTTTTTGTTTTTTTTAATTATCCATTTCATTTATCTCCATGCTGATCATTTTTATTTCCTTTCTTTTGCTCACTTTGGGTTTACTTTGCTTTATTTTTATAGTTCTTCTAGTTTTGAGGTTATGTCTCTGGTTTGAAATCTTTCTTCTTTTTTAATGTAAACATTTAGAGCTATAAATTTTCTTCTCAGCACTGCCTTTGCTGCATCCCATATGTTTTCTTATGTTTTATTTTCACTTTATTCGCCTCAAGTAATTTCATAATTTTTCTCATGATTTCCTCTTTAACCCATTGGTTGTTTAAGAATACATTGTTTAATTTCCAGCATTTGTTAATTTCCCATTTCTCCTTATGTTATTGAGTTTTAGCTTCAATCCATTGTAGTTGGAGAAGACACATTGGAAGATTTCAATTTTTTTTTGCATTTATTGAGACTGTTAGGTGACCTAGGATATGGTCGATCCTAAAGAATGATCCATGTGCACCCAAGAAAAATGTGTTTTCTATTGTTGTTGGGTGAAGTGTTCTATATATGTCTGTTAAGTCTAGTTGGTTTAGAGTATTGTTCAAGTCTTTTATTTCCTTGTTGATCTCCTGTCTAGATGTTCTGTCCTTTATTGGTAGTGGTGTGTTAAAATCTCCTACTATTAATGTAGTCCCATCAATTTCTCCCTTCAAATCTGTATTTGCTTCAGTTATTTTGGGGCTCTGCTGTTAGGTGTATATATGTCTATAATTTTTATGTCTTCTTGTTGAATTGAATCCCTTTATCAGAATATAATGATTATCTTTGTCCCTCATAACTGCTTTTGACTTAAAGTCCATTTTATCTGATATTAGTTTACATACCCCAGCTATCTTTTTGTTACTACTTGCATGGTATACTTTTTCCATCCTTTCACTTTCAACTTACTTATATCTTTGGATTTAATGTGAGTCTTTTATAGATACCATATGGTCGGGTTATATCTTTTAATCCATCTGCTAGTCTCTCCTTCTTTACTGGAGAGTTTTAATCCATTTACATTTAAAATCACTAATGATATTGCAGGACTTTCTCCTGCCATTTTTCTATTTAGTCTTTTTAAGTCTTAGACCTTTTTTTTACCTCAATACTTTTGTTAATGCCTACTTTCATATTTATTTGATTTTTTGTATTGTACCATATTGAGTCCATTCTCATTCCTTTCTGTATTTATTTTTTATCATTTGTGTGGTTTCCATTATATTAAAATTTAACATCCTAAATATATAGCAATTATATTTACTTCAAAACCAACTTGACTTCAATGCACATACACCATTCCTAAACCTCTCTGTCCCCCACCTTTTCTTATACATGTTACAAATTATATCTTTTTACATTGTATGCCCACCACCATTGCTTTATTATTATTTTTATACATTTGCTTAACACCTGTAGGAAGTAAGTTACATACCAAAAAATGCAATACAATCATACTGGCATTTGTAATTACCCAAATGGTAACCTTTACCCAAGGTCTTTATTACTTTATACTACTTAATTTTTTTATTTTTTTTATTTTTTGAGAAGCTTTAGATTACATAAATGTTACATAAAAAATATAGGGGATTCCCATATAACCCGCTCCCTCCCCCTCCCATACTTTCCCATATTAACAACATCTTTCATTAGTGTGGTACATTTGTTAAAATTGGTGAACACATATTAAAGCATTGTGCTAACCAAGGATTATAGCTTACATTATAGTTTACACTTTGCCCTGCACAATTTTATAGGTTTTGACAAAATGTATAATGGCCTGTATCCATTATTGTAATTTTGAACCACTATTTAGTGTCCTTTCCTTTCAGTCTGAAGAACTCCGTTTAGCATTGCTTGTAGGCAGGTCTAGTGGTGATGAACTCCCTCTACTTTTGTTTGTCTAGGAATGTCTTAATTTCTCCCTCATTTTTGCAAGAAAGTCTCACCAGATATAAAATTATTTTTGGCAATTGTTTTCTTTCAGTGATTTAAGTATTTCAACCCACTGCCTTCTTACCCACATTGTTTCTGATGAGAAATTGGCACTCAATGTAATTGGGATTCTCTTATATATAACATGTTGCTTTTCTCTAGCAGCTTTCAGAACTCTCTCTTTGTCCTTTGCATTCCACAGTTTGATCGGTATGTGATGAAGAATATTTTTAAGTTTATCTTCTTTGGTGTTTTCTGGGCTTCTTGGATGTGCATATTCTTGTCTTTTGCTAAGTTTGGGAAGTATTGTGTCATAAATTCTTTGAATATTCCTTCTGCTCCTTACTTTCTTCTTCTCTGGGAGTCCCGTAATGCACATATTGATATGCTTGATGGTATCCGAGAGATCTCTTAGGCCATATTTGCTTTTCATAATTCTTTTTTCTTCTCATGCTGACTCATTTTAATCATCTTATCTTCAGGCTCACTGATTCTTTCTTCTGCCAGCTCCAATCTGCTGTTGAAACCCTCCTCCATATTTTTCATTTCAGTGATTGTGGTCCTCAACTACGGAGTTATGTTTGATTCCATTTTAAATTTCTATCTCTTTATTGAGAATCTCAATATTGTTCATTCATTGTTTTCCTGATATCCTTTCTCTGTATTTTCCTTCAATACACTTGAGCATATTGAAAATTATTTTTTCACAGTCTTTGTCTAGTATGTCTATAGTCTGGTCTTCTTCCTTGATGTTTTTTGGATTTTATCCTCTTCCTTTATATGGACCATTCTTTCTTATTTTTTTATCTTGTAATCTTTTGTTTAATACTGTATATTTTAATATTTTAAAATGTAAATGCTCAGATTTATTCCCTGAGATGCCTGTTTCTTGAGGTTGTAAACAGCTGGCAGTATGATAGAGATTTTCTTGAGTGTTAGCTCTCTTACCAAGAAGGTCCACCCAAGGCGAATGCAAAGTGCAGGGTCCTCCCTGTCTTTCCCAGGCCTGTGTCTTGCCCTGAGCTTGTGCCTGCTAGTGGCCTTAGGACTTCCCCTGATTACAGGAGTTTGAATGCCCTCTTTACTTCCCAGGAGCCAGACATTCTCCCTGCCCTGGGTGTTCCACTGCTGGTCTTAAAGCTGGTTAACCTTTGCCCTAGGCTGTCTGCCTCAATTGTTTCTTATACTGCTTTCATTGTCTCAAGCTGCTTTTGCCTAGAAGGTAAATTCTGGGAAGGGGTCACACCAGAGAGGAGTTTCTTTAAGTCAGTCTTTTGCAACTGGAATAAAGCCAGGGATTTACAAAGGGGGTGCCAGCTGGCTCCAAACTGCTCTACAGAGGGGATAAAAGAGAGGCCAGGAGGAACACTAAGAGCTTCTTCTACACCTCCCCAAATCTGCGCCTTCCTGACCTGCCCAGCAAATGCAACCCTTAAACTGCCCTCTGAGGAAGCATACCATATTTAAGTCTTCTCTGCTGCCTTTATCTGGGGCAGGTTGAAACAATGGCTGCCCTCAGAATTGGGCCCCTAGTGATCCAAAGTAGCTAATCAAAAGCTGTTTTCAGGAATTGTTCCATGCCCACCCTGGATCTTGGGAAAGTAGGTTTTTATATCCCTTTCTGGCACCATCAAGCTATACCTGCCTGCTGTGAGAATGAAGTCTGAACACCAATAACTACTGCATAGAGAGAGCAATTTACTGGTATTTACTGTAGTTTACCAGCCTCCTTCTTCCACTATTCCCCTGAAAGTTGAACAGTGTTCTCCTGGACTCCAGAGTTTTGAAATATTTGATTCAGACAGTTCCTGCCTGTTTAATAGTTGTTCTGGTGAAGGGAGCTTCCTACTCTACTGGAGCTTCCTACTCTATCAGCTTCCCACAATCTTCTCTTTCTCATTGGTTTTTAAACTACAAATATTTTCATATATTATTTTTATTACAATTGCATCAAAATGGGAAGGACAAAAAACATTTTGGTAAGTGGAGGGGTTAGGGAGAGTGGAGGAGAAGTCCTTTTTTAAAACTTTTTTTTTTTCCCTTTTAGCTAATATGGCTTCAGCACACAATGCAACATAGTAAGTTTCAAAAAATCTTAGCTCTTGCCGTTACTAACTGTAAGATCCCTTTGGAGGGCCTTGATGTTTATTTTCATAAACTATACAAATGTTGAAGGTAAGCTAATTTTACATTGTGAAGAAGTAAATGGAGCCGAATAGAGGAGTTGGCAGCAGTTGGACAGCCTTTAGGAAGAGGATTACAGAGATTATCTGACTTTGTTTGGACACATGGGTAGAAATATTTGGAAAACAGAAGCTCACATATAAGTAATTTCAAGTATCAGCCTGGGGGACGTTTGGAGTGGAGGCAAGTTAAGTGGGGAAACAGGATCAGAAGGTACATAGCAGTGGTGAAAATACATGCACAAAAAGCCTGTGTGTACTGAAATCAACTTGTGGTGCCTAAAATGTATTTCGTGATATTCGGAAACTTTTTTTTTCTTTTTGAAGAAGAGAAACTGTTTTGGGTAGGCTTTTTTTGGTCGGGGAGGGGGAGAACAGTTACTCACTAAAGTTAGCACAAATCAGAGGGTGGATGGAGGACAGTTACTGGAAGAACATATGTGAATGGATTTCTAGGAAAACTAAATTGTCAGAACTCAAGAAGAGCAGCTGCCTGAAGCTGGCTGTAAACACAGAGCTGCCATAGAGTACACAGCAGCAGTGATTCATGGATATCCCATCTAGTTTCTTCTATTCCCCATTGAACCGCTGCTAATCAATTTCTTCACCCACTTTTCTATGTGTTTTGCACACCTCATTGATTCTGCTTACTAATAGTTTCTGTTCCCTCATAACATCGATTCATAGATTACCCAGTACTATTATCCAGTTCTAGTGCCAACAACCAGCTTCTTTCTTTCTCTTATTTCTTCATTCTAAGTTACAAGTGGCGAACATAATTGATTTACTTATTTTATTCTTGTTCATGGAGTTCTGATTAACATATGAATTAGCTTTCCTTGGACCAGGTGCTCACTCCGTCAAGTCACCCATACCTCTGAAAGGGAAGAGATTACATGGTATAAAATATTGGTGGCTAAGGTAATTTCTCAACATGCGGTCAGCAGGCCATCTTTACTAGCATCAATTGTAGAGCTTGTTTGTTGGTTTAAAAAAGAATATTCCTGGACCACATGAAAAGACAGTGAATCAGAATCGCTGGGTTAATCCTGGGTATCTATAAATTAACTAGTACCTCAGGTGGTCCTTAGGCACTCTAGAGTTCAGAAGAATTCTAAAAGGTACTCTTTCATCAAGGACTGTAAATAAAGTATGCCTTGCTGGGATGAAGTAAGTCTATACTTGGTACAAGAACTTTTAGAGAAAGGAAAAACCTTTTTTGGACCAGATGCAAAATCAACAGTAATCAGCCAATCAATCAAAACTAAGCTTAAGAGATTTTTAAAAAATATATTCTAGTGGTCTCTAAAGAAAATTGTTTATCATTTGTATTGTTATTCTGGATTCTAGCAACAGGTCATATAAAAATTATATATATATATATATAAGCTGCAATGAAAGAGAATAACTTGGGAAGGGGACTACTTATTTGGAATTTGTTAGGCAAGTCTTCTCTGCGGTGGTGACATTTAATCAGAGACTTGAATGGAAAGAACAAGACAGCCATGGAGGAGAGAAGGAAGCAGTGGCACCTAGCAAAGGAATTACAAGTGTGGAAATCTAAAAGGCAGAAAAGCTATTAATATTTTAGAGCAGTGTTGCTTAAAGTTCATCTGAGGATGGTTGCCTATCTGTTGGGGATTCAATTATGACCCCCAGAAAAGGCATGCGCTAGTCCCAACCCAGCTCTTGTTGGTAGGATCTCATTTGTGAATAGGACCTTTGAAGGTGTTATTGGTTAAGGTGTGCCCAAACTGAATGAGGCTGGGCCTTAATACAATATGGCTGAAGTCCTTATAAGCAAAGGAAATTGGACATGGGGAGAGAGCTGCCCGAAGAAGCTGGAAGACTTCACCATGGGTATTGCCATGTGACAGAAAAGCCAAGGGCCAAGGATTTCTGGCAGCCAGCTCCAGAAGGCCACAGTCTTCAGGGAGAAAGCATCACGTTACTGATGCCTTGATTTTAGACTTCTAGCCTCAAAACTGTGAACCATTAAATTCCTGTTGTTTAAGCCAACCCATTGTATAGTATTTGTTTTAGCAACTGGGAAATAAAATATCATCTAAGAACTGTTTATTTTCAGTCTGCAGCAAAAAGACTACAGAAATGAGAATAAATGCTCAGACACTGTGATAGCAGTTTGACAGAGTAATTTTATGTCTGCTGAATGTAATAATTTAAAAATGGATTTTATTTTATACATCTCTTATTTTATTTCATTTTTCTAGCAATTTATTTTTATTGTATTTTACAAATGTATTCATCTCTGTTGGGGAAAAGTGGTCCTTCACCACAGACAGTTGATGTTGGAAATTTGGCAACATTGGCAGTGTCTAAAACACGCAGAACTTGCAGGTTCTGGTAAAGAATTAGCTATGATTACTCAGAGAGTGAGAGGTGGCATGAAGACAGAACTCTAGGTCTTTTTACTTCACTGTCTACATGTCTGATAGGCCCATGTCTTCCCAATTTATGGTCTAGAAAGCCAATTGCTCTTAAAATAGCTTCAATCCATCTTTGTAACCATTCCCATCTCAATATCCAGCAAGTAAGCATTCATAGGAAACAAAGCTCAAGGTCTTATAAATAATAAAATACATTACATTATTTGAAATTCTTGAATGTGTTCTTTTACTTGTAGTCTTAGATAATTCTCCAAACTATTATTTTCTGGCATCACCTATGTTTTTTTAAAAAGAAAGTCACAGTTCCCTCTATCATAGTGGGCCAGGAATGTCCATTTCCTTATCTCTGCCAATGAAATACGCACTAGGAGAATTATGTGTTTATTGATGCTTATATTATTTATCCTCTTAAAATCTATTAGGACAGAAAGTATAAATGTTTAAAAGTTAATATCTTGACTTTTCTTTTATCCAGAGCCCTTGAGGAGTCACACACAACCCTGAAAGTTATTCCTTGATCTACTTGAATCTGAAGCAGGAGGAAAAATAACCATTCTACTTGGGACCAAAAAGAGGCTCAGTGCTTGCCTGAGTTCTGTGAAGAAAGTTTTACCTCTTAGGTCTGTTGTAGGACTTAATTATGTAAAGTAATGAATGCATTGTTATGCAGTTGAAAGGACACTGGACTTAGAATCAGAAGCCCTGAGTTAGCACACTGACTTTGGATCTTAGTCATTTTACCTCAATGAGTATCCATGTCCTCAGTCAGAAGATGAAGGAGGTGGACCAGATAATTTTCCATTCCGCTCTAAAACCTGATGTCATTCCACATACAAAAGAAACAAACAAAGGGGAAAGAAGTACAAAGGAGAGAGAAGAAAGAAAATGGGAAGTTGAAAGGCCAAAGAACTCTTCTAAGATTACTTTTTGCCTTTCTGTAGATGTTACATCTATTCTTCCTTGTTGGTCTTAGGCTTATGAATCTGCTTGCCATTACTCAGTATCTAGTGCACTTTGCTATTACTCTGTCTTGCTAGAACCCTGGTTTCTCTTCATGTTACTATTGTGACGTTTACCACAACAGAAACAGAATTGAATTTATTGTGAAATGATATTGGCAACCTTAACTTAACTTATATACTGTACAGCAGAATAGGTATCTTATACAGGAATTCACATTTTTAAAAAGGCATACTTTCCCTGTCCATTTGTCTCATAATAAGACTCAGCCCTATTTTCAATCATTCTGAATTCAAACTTGTATAGTAAAAATATATTATGAAAACAAACATTGAGGAGATTTCCTGTATAGGAGTCAGCCAACTCATGTGCTTTGTCTATCTTCGCTTCTTTTTCCATGCACTAACTTCTCATCATAGTGGAGTAGACAAGTATGGATATACAGATCCCTTTGTTCTAAAGATAGCATTCTAACTAGTGGAACAATTTTGAACTCTTAAGTAACAATAAGACCAAATTAGTGGCTTTTTTCAGTATCTTTTGCTTTCTCTGTCTTTATCCAGTGATCTAGGAACTAAAACTTAAGTTGTTTTTGATGTTTATTTGGGTATTTATATATTTAGTAAACTATTTAATTTGTGAATATTTCTTATATTTCTATTAAAATACTGAACAATTTAAAAAATCAATTCTAAATAATTAATTTCTTATATTTTGGGGGGAAATGTGGAAATGAATGATAATACTTGTGTTTTCCTTCTGTGTGTGCAACTGTTCCCTGCCCTATATCTCCTAGCCCTAAAAGATGCAGTTGACATTTCTAAAAGTTCAACTGGAAAATTATATTAAAACACACAAAGGACATCTGTGTAGATGGGCTCTAAACAGAGATTGTGATTTGCAAATAAGAGGAAACAACAGAGGCAGACGAATAGTCCAGGGAAGGACTTGAGTCACAGGCACTGATGTTTCCAGATTCACCGAGATGCTATAAGAATAATATTCACATGTGTATGGCATAACCAAAAGTTGAAAAGTCATGAGAATGGAACACTTTAGCTAATGTTTTCCCCTGTGAAATTTTTTCATTCCCAAAGACAGAGCTGCTTCAGCAATCTTTTTCCTTTCTTTTGTTTGATGTCTGCTACAGAGTTCCAGTTACAAAAGTGACCCAACATGTCATGTGCTCAATATTGCTGATGAACAGCTATTTGTTCATATATATGCAAACTATATATAGTTGTTAAACCATGTGAAAATACGTTGTGGATCTCATGATGGTTTACCCAAACTACTTCCCCATGAATGTCCTAAGAACTACAATAACCATAATACCATTATCACACTCCATATTCAGCTTTCCCCAGTTGTCCTAATAATATCCTCCAGCACCGTTTTTCAAATCTAGGGTCCAATTGTGGATCATGCATTCCTTTTAATTGTCATTCCCCTTTAGTCTCCTTTAATCTAGAACAGTCAAGTCTCCTTTTTTTCTCTCAACAATATTGACATTCAAAAATTTGAAGTTTTTGTCTTCTAGAATGCCTGACAATCATATGATTACATTTGGGTTAAATATTCTTGACAATAATACCATAGAGAAGTTGTCACATCCTGTCAGAAAGCACATGATGTCTGTATGTCCTGTTATTTATAACCCTAAGTTTGCTCACTTGATTAAGGTCATTACTCCTGATCTCTTCCATTAATAATGTACCTTTCCTCCTTTATTATAATGAGTGATGTGGGCAGTGATGCTTTGAATGGTATGAATATCTTTTTCCCAAAAAAAAAACTAGTTTTAGAATCCATTGTGTATCTGTTGCCTGAATCTATTGCTACATTGGTATTGCAAAATAGTGATTTTTCTAATTCTATTATTCTTTTACATCTATTGGCAGGCATTATTTTGTAAAGAAGACCTTTACCTAGTCTCTCTTTATTTTTATAGTGAAACTGTGACTCATGGATTTTTTTTTATTCTGTGTGCTATAATCCTTTACTTTCATTATTCATTGTGACGTTCAGATTGTTATGGATTTGGTCAGTGGGGACTCCTTTGAGTTGGTCCTTGTATCCTTTTGACATAACCCGGTCAGTCTGGGGACACTTCCTTATGTGTGCTCTTTTGAGTTCGCTGTTAGATACCAATCTTTGCAAACTGATTACCTCAGTTTTGAATTTAGTAGGAATTACCACCCTGCTTCTGGTTTTGCTATATTTCTAGTATCTCAGCTGAGTTGGTACAGGATCAGGCAGGACAATTTAAAGCATCAGTTCTCAAACATTTTGGTCTCAGGACCTTTTTACACACTTAAAAAATTATTGAGGACCCCAAAGAGCTTTTCTTGTAAAGTAAATTCTATTTGTTGATATTTACCATATTTGAAATTAAAACTGAGAATATTTGAAAAGCAAGCACTATTTCATTAGTTGTCAAAGTGATGCCAACATCTCACATCATGTAACTTCTGAAAAACACCAGCACACACTTGTGGGAGAGGGAGAGTAAAAAAGGAAAATAATATATTCATATTAATATGACAATAGCTTTGACTCTGTGAACACCCTGAAAGGGTCTTGGGGCCAATACTGAAGACTGCTGATTGAAAGTACAGGGAAGGAAGAAGACCACCTTATGAGAAGATTTCATGAGGCTATCTCAAAAGGATTCCTTATCAGACAGCTATCTTCAGAATGCCCAAGCATTCCACCATTCAACCATAACTTTAATTTAGGCCAGTATCTGTCTGGGAGTTGCCCCTCAAAGTGCAGAGAGATCAGAGAGCCCTAGGAATAGCTCTTATCCATCATTAATGATTACATTTAAACTGGCTTATTAAATGGTTTATTAGTTTCCTATCAGGATATTGAGAGAGTTGGACACAGGACAAGTAAGTTTTCATGAAGAATGCTTGGAAGGGTCATAGTGAAATAGCAAGAAGAAGGATAATTCAAAGCATGTAGCTCAGTCTGAAAAGGCCAATCCATGTGTTACACAATAGCCTTGCCTTTTCCCCTCATGACTACTGCCCCTCTTACCTCTGGCAGGGGCTCACCAACTTCCCCCAGTTTTCTTGAACTCTTCAATTAGGGGTGATTTTTCTGTATTTTTGAATTGGAAAGGAGTATCTTGGGCTTTTTTTTTTTCCTTCATTTTTTTCCCCGACTTTATTTTGTACATTTAATAATTGAAAATATGAACAATTAAAAATAAAAAGTAAACACAGATGAATAAATATATACATTTCTCAATTAAACGTACTGGATACATATAAAATTTTTTTTGAATCAAACAATATGTTACACAATATACTTGATTCATAGTAACACAGTCATACAGTATTTGTCCTTTTGTGTCTGGCTTGCTTCGCTGAACATAATGTCCTCCAGGTTCATCCATGTTGTCATATGCTTTACGACTTCATTTCTTCTTACAGCTGCATAATATTCCATCGTGTGAATAAACCAAAGTTTGTTTATCCATTCATCTGTTGATGGGCACCTGGGTTGTTTCCAGCTTTTGGCAATGGTGAATAATGTTGCTATGAACATCGGTGTGCAGATGTCTGTTCATGTCACTGCTCTCAGTTCTTCTGGGTATATACCCAGTAGTGGTATTGCAGGGTCACGTGGCAAGTCTATATTCAACTTCTTTAGGAACTGCCAAACAGTTCTCCACAGTGGCTGTACCATTCTGCATTCCCACC
>JAQZBX010051315.1:0-19426 GCA_029593785.1 Cabassous unicinctus | reverse complement strand
CGAACCCGGGGCCTCTCATATGGTAAACGGGTGCGCTATCCATTGCGCCACAGCCGCCTCCTGCCGTGAGGTTGCTGCATCAGCCCACCGCACCGCTCAGGCCGGCGTGCCCTCACAAGGAGGCCTCGGGGCGCGAACCCGGGCCTCCCATATGGTAAACGGGGGCTCTATCCACTGAGCCACACCCGCTTCCCTGGCTCAGTCCTTTATTGTCAGGTCAATAACATCTTAAATTCAGCAAGGTACAATTTTCTGATATTAAATCATCAACTGAATTAGCAACTGATAGACAGTTGCTTACTCACTTCTCTTCCCAGGCATAATGAGTACAATTTTCCCTAAAAGAAACCATTTTCCCAGGTTGAGATTTAACCAAGACTTTGGTTCTACTGAGTTTCCCTTCTATTTACTAGTAATAAAGCCTTAATTTTTAAAGTATCAGTTCTGCAAAGAGTCCTTAGGGACAAAGGTTAAAACTGAAGTCAAAAGACAGGAAATGAAATGCAAAATCAACTTTGAAGTAACTATTATAAAAGGTCCCAGCAAGCAAATACACTATTCTTTAAATTGATGGAAAAATGGAAAATCACAGCAAAAAAAGAGAAGATACAAAGAAAAACCAAATGGAAATTTTAGTATTGAAAAACACAATAATTTTTTTAATCTCCCTGGATGAGCTTAACAGCAGAATGGAGATAACAAAGAAAAAAGTCAAGAAATTTGAAGTTAGATCAATTGAAATAATCCAGTCTGAACAAGAAAGAGGAAAAAAGAATTTGGGAAAAACTCAATAGCACCTCAAGGTCTTGCAGAACCACAGGAAAAGATGTAACACATATCATCAGAAACTCAGAAGGAGAGGAGAGAGGGTGCAATGCTGAAAAATAATGTAAATAAATAAAGGCTGAAAACTTCCCAAATTAATCCAAAGACATAGCCTATAGATTCAAGAAATTCAATGAAACAAAAGAGGATAAATGCAAAGACATCTATACCTGGAAAGATAATAACCAAACTGCTGAAAATAAAGCCAGAAAAAAATCATGAAAGGAGCCAAAGAAAAATAACACATTACCTATAGAAGAATATGAACATGAATAACTGGATTTCTCATCAGAAACCATGGAGTCCAGAATGAAGTGATGTGACATTTTTAAATTGCTAAAATAAAAGAACCAGAATTGATATTCAATGAAAATTTCCAACAGAAAGAAAAGTGAAAACATTCTCAGAGAAAGAAAGTCTAAGAGAATTAATTGCTAGAAGATCTGATTTAAGGAAATATTAAAGGAAATTTTTCAGGCAGAATGGAAATGATACCAGAAGGAAACATGGAACATAATGAATGAAGGAAAAGCAAAAGAAATGGTAAAAATTTGGGCAAAAAAAGAAAAAAGAAAAAAAATTGGGCAAATAGATGCTTCTTCTCCTCTTGAGTTTTTGAAATGTTTGGTGGTTGAAAACAAATATTGTTACACTGATGGATGGGGTTTTCAATCTATGTAGATATGATAGATAAGACAACTATAACATAAACAGGGGACAGTAAAAGGGTGATAAGGTTTCTTATCTTATCCTTATAGGGTGATAAGGTTTCTACACACCAATTAAAGTGGCAAGATATTAATTCTAACTAGATTGTAAAAAGTTAAGTATGCATATTGTAATCCCTAGAGCAAACACTAAAAATAACTATACAAAGTCATACAGTAAAAAACACAATCAGCTGGGCCCTGACCCTCAGCGGAGTTGCTACACCTACTTTCCAGTTCATTGGACTCATCCAGGTCAACTAACAAGGAGGTGAGGATGAACCCACCACCATACCAAGGAACCGAGAAAGTCTGCAACAGCAAGCAAGAGAGTCCCATCCATCAGCCATATGGGATCGAAGGCCTCTCTCAATTAGAGGCAGAGCAGGGATCATCATCCCAGAATCCTCAGGATTGGGGAATAAAATATGGACTAGAGTAGACTTACTGGTATTCTATTATAGGCTTATTGTGATCCTAGCAATGAAAGAAATTATATCATTGATGTCGAGACAGTGGCCACTGGAGGTGCTATAGTCACGGAGAGGGAAAAAGAGGTACAATATGGGGGCATTTTCAGGACTTGGACTTGACCTGAGTGACATTGCAATGACAGATACAGGCCATTGTATATCTTGCCATAACCTACAGAATTGAGTGGGAGAGAGTGTAAACTACAATGTAAACTATAATCCATGCTTAGTGGCAATGCTCCAAAATGTCTTCATCAATTGCAATGAACATACCATACTAATGAAAGAAGTTGTTAATGTGGGGAAAAGTGGGAGGTATGGGGAGTGGGACATATAGGAATCCCTTATATTTTTTTATGTAACATTTTATGCAATCTAAGTATTTTTTTAAAATAAATTTTAAAAAATTTCAAAAAACACAATCATTAAATTAAAATGGAATACTAAAAATTGCTCAATAACTCAAAAAAAAAAAAAAAAGGCAAGGGGAAATGGAGGAACAAAGAATAAAGGAAACAGAACTTCCAATTTCAACTCTGACATGTAAAAGGCTTAGAAGTTGTCACTGCTGTCCTGACAACAAGAAAAAGCTGAACAAACTGAAAATCAGTCACAGGGCGAACTGCTTGCTACCTCAAAATACAGAGAACATGAAAATGGAGAAGCACAGCTTACCTGGAGTAGAAACCACTGGAGGCAAAAACTGGTAGGAACACTTAAATGGCAATTGTGACACTGCTGGAGGCTGTGTGTGAACTAACGTGAGCGTGAGAAACTCCTGGAGGCCAGTGGTCTTAGGGAGCCCCCACACTGTCATGGGTTTTGCCTCTAAGAATCCCACCAGACTCTCATCATAGAGCCATGAGAAACCCCTCCTGTGTCTGGCAGAGGAAGAAGGAAAGTAACCATTTTGAAATAAGCCCATAGCTTTCTCTATCACAAAGGCCTACTCTCCAGGACAAAACACTTACCAGAGCTTTATGCCACCTAGGGTGCAGGATATTTCTCCAACTCTGGGGTGGGAGGTGGGATATGAGGAAGCTAATAAACCCTGTTCAGGTACACAGTCCACTAAAAGACTGAGGTTTAATCACAGCATCACAGAATGCTTCCCCTCCCCAACTTTACATCATCAACAGCTCTCTAATAAAATAACAGTAATTTTAACTGAAAGAGCTGCAAGATTCAGATTCCTTTTGAGAAGAAGGTCATTGGGAAACCCAAAGAAAACAGGGGAAATATAAACAAGGACACTAGAGAAATTTGAAGACTCTGGCACCTACAATTATATCAAACATTAAACACAGCTCAACTCCTAGCAGGATAAATATAAAACCTCACTAAAGGCCTATATACCCATCTATTATTGAAAGCCTTACATAATATACTGGGTAGCAGGAACTGGGTAAACAAGTCACTGTTCAGGTAAAATGTGAAAAGATGCTCAACATAATTAGCCATCAGGGAAATGCAAATCAAAACCACAATAAGATACCATTTCACATCCATTAGAATGGCTGCCATCAAAAATAAACAAACAGAAGATAATAAGTATTGGAGAGGATGGAGAAACAGGAACATTCATTTATTGCTGGTAGTAATATAAAATGGTGCAGCAGCTGTGGAAGACAATTCAGCAATTCCCCGAAAGCTAAGTAGAGAACTACCACATAACATAAAAATCTCACTACTAGGTATATACCCAAAAGAATGAAAGGGAGGGACTCAAACAGATATTTGCACATCCATGTTCATAGTGACATTATTCACAATTGCCAAAAGATGGAAGCAACCCAAGTATCCATCAACCAATGAATATGGATAAAGATAATGAGATATATACATACAATGGAATATTATTAGCCATAAAAAGGAACGAAGTTCTGATACATGTAACAACATGGATGAACCTTGACTACATCATGCTGAGTGAAATAAGCCAGACACAACAGGGCAAATATTGTATGATCTCACTGATTTGAAAAAATTAGAATAAGCAAACTCAGAGTCAGAAACAAGACTACAGGTTGCCAGGGGACAAGGTGCAGATAGGGAATGGGAAGTTAAGGCTTAAAATGTACAAGGTTCCGGAGCAGGGGTAGCTGAGTGGTTGGGCATGTGCTTCACATGTATGAAGTCCCAGGTTCAATCTCCAGTACCTCCTAAAAAAAAATGTACAGGGTTCCTGTGTGGAATGATGGAAACGTTTTGGTAATGGATGGTGGTGACGGTAGCACAACATTGTGAACATAATTAACAGTACTGAAATATATATATATCTGAATATGATTAAAAGTTAAAAATGTTAGATTGTATATATGGTAACAGAAAAAAATTTTTTTTTTAAATCCATGGAACTACACTATACAAAGAGTGAACCCGAAGTTAAGCCGTGGCCTATAGTTAATAGTACAATTATAAAAATGTGCTGTCATCAATTTTAACAAATGTTCCACACCAATACAGATGTTAATAATAGGGTGGTTTATGGGAATCCTGTATTTATGGATGATGTTCTGTAAACCCACAACTTCTGTAATAAAGAAAAAAAAAAGTAAATAAGTAAATAAATGGATAAAGACATACCATGCTAATACTAATCAAAAAGAGCTTGAGTAGATATTTTAATTTCACACTAAGACTTCAGAACAAGGTATATTATCAGAGACAAAGAGGAGCACTACATAATCATAAAGGGGTCAATTCTCCAAGACGACACGAGAATTCTTAATGTGTATGCACCTAACAAAATATCAAATACATGAAACAAAAATTGATAGAACTGCAAGGAGAAACAGACAAACCTACTATTATAGCTGGAAACTTCAACCTCCTTTTACATTCCATCAGACAGGCATAAAAACAGAAGGATATAGCTGACCTGACCAGCACTATCAATCAACTTGATTTAATTGACCTTATAGAATACACCATCCAACAAAAGCAGAATACATAGTTTCTCACCTGGAACACTTAATAAGATACACCAAATTCAGGACCAAATACATAACTTAACAAATTTAAAAAATTGAAATCATACAAATTATGTTCTCAGACTACAATGGAATTATAATAGAAATCAGTAACAGAGAGGTAGCTGGAAAAATCCCAAACTCCCTAGAGATTAAATAACACCTTTCCAAATGACAAATTGATCAAAGAAAAAGTGTCAAAAGAAAATTTAAAATGATGTGACCTAAATGAAAATGAAAATAAAACATCAAAATTTCTGGGATGCAGTGAAAGTAGGGAAATTTATAGCATTAAATGTATATGTTAGAAAAGAAGAAAGACCTAAAATCAATAATCTCAAGCTTTAACTTTCAGAAATTAAAGAAAGCAGAGTAACATAAGCAGAAGAAAAGAAATAAAAATTGGAGCAGTAACAAATGAAATAAAACAGCAAAACAATGCATAAAATCAATAAAACTAAAACCTGTTACTTAAAAAAGATAAAAATGATAAACCTTTCAGCAGGCTAACCAAAAAAGAGATAACACATATTTAGTAACTTAGATGAAATGAACTAATCCCTTGAAATACACAAAATACCAAAACTGACACAAGGAGAAATAACCTGAATAAATCTATATCTATTAAAGAAATTGAATCAATAATTAACAACCTTATAAAAAATAAAGCACTGGACACAGATGGTTTTACTGGAATTCTACCAAACATTTAAGAAAAAATTATCAACAACCTCATCCAGAAAATAGAAGCAGAGAAAGCACTTCCTAACTCATCTATGAGGCCAGCACTAGCCTAATGCCAAAATAAAGAAAGAAATTACATCAAAGGAAAACTATAAACCAGTAGCTCTATGAATATGCATGTAAAAATTCACAACAAAATATTAGTAAATTAAATTCAACAATAAATTAAAAAGAATTATACACTACAACCAGGTGTGACTGCTCCAAATATGTAGGCTGGTTCAATATATGAAAATCAATTAATATAATCTACCACTTGAGCAGGCTAAGGAATAAAAGTCATATGACCATATCAATTGAGGTAGAATAAAAGCATTTGAGAAAGTATATCAATTCAGAATATAAACTCTCAGCAAAATAGTAATAGAGGCAGACTTCCACAACTTGATAAAGATCATCTACAAAAAAAACCTACAGTTAATATCATACTTCACAGTGAAACTAGACACTTTCCCCTTAAGATCAGGACAATGCAAAGATGTTCCCGCTCACCACTCCAATTCAACAATGCAATGGAAATCCTAGACACTGCAATGAGATAAGAAAAGAAAAAGTATACATATTAGAAAGGAAGAAATAAAACTGTCTTTGTTTATAGGGAACATAAATGTTTATGTAGAAAATTCCAAATTATTGACAAAACAATCTCCTGGAACTAATAAGTAATTATAAGAAAGCTGCAAGATACAAGATACAAGATATAGGAGTCACTCGCTCTCCTACAATCCAGCAATGAACAACTGGAATTCGAAATCAGAAACACAATACCATTTATAATAACATCTAAAATATGAATACTTAGGTATAAATCTAACAAAATTCAGGATCTAAGTGTGGAAAACTTCAACACACTGATGAAAGAAATCAAAGAAGATCTAAGCAAATGAAGGAACATTGGATTGGAAGATTCGATATTGTTATCAATTCCTCCCAACTTGATCTATAGATTCAGTGCAATCCCTATCAAAATCCCAGCAAGCTACTTTGCAGACATTCTTCAAACACAATATTGAAGATCAACATTGGACTGATACTACCCAACTTCAAAGCTACAGGAATCAAGACAGCATGGTACTGGTGAAAGAATGGACACACAGATCCATGGAACAGAATAGAGAGCATAGTAATACACTCACACAAATATAACCAAATGGTGTCAAAGGACACCCACACAAATATAGTCAAATGATCTTTGACAAAGGAGCAAAGGTAATTCAATGGAGAAAGAACAGCCTTTTCAACAAATGTAGCTGGAAAAATTAGATGTCCATATGCAAAAAAAAAAAAAAAATGAACCTAAATACAGACCTCATACCTTTCATTAAAATAACTCAAAATGAATGATATGCCTAAATGTACAATGAAAAACTATAAAGCTTCTAGATGACAACATAGGCTAAAATCTAGGTGATCTTAGGTTTGACAATGAATGTCTAGATACAACATCAAAAACATGATCCATGAAAGAAAAAAATTGATAAGCTGGACTTTATTAAAATTAAAAACGTCTGCCCTGTAGAAGTCACTGGTGAGAGAAAGAAAAGAAAAGCCACAGACTAGAAGAAAATACTTATAAAATACGTATCTGATAAATTATACAAAAACTCCTAAAACTCAACAATAAGAAAACCAACAACCCAGCTGAAAAATGGGCAAAAGATCAGATTAGACACCTCACCAAAGAAGATATTCAGATGGAAAATAAGTATATAAAAAGATATTCAACATCATACGTCATAATGAACTGCAAATTAAAATAACAAGATACCACTCTGCACTGAATAAATTGGTTAAAATCGAAAACACTCACAATAACAATTGCTGACAAGGATACAGAGCAATAAGAACTCTTATTCATTGCCAGTGGGAATGAAAAATGTTAAAAGTCACTTTGAAAGAGAGTTTGGCACTTTCTTATAGCACTAAACATAGTCTTAACATATGAGTCACACAAAACTCTGCATGTATATGTTTATAACAGCTTTATTCATAATCACCAAAACCTAAAAGCAACCAAGAAAAAAATTAATTAAATAAATAAATAAAAAAGAAATAAAGAATAAAAGCAACCAAGATATCCTTCAACAGGTAAATGGATAAATTGTGGCACATCTATATTATGGAATATTATTTAGCAATAAAAAGAAATGAGCTGTCAAGCCATGAAAAGACATGAAAGAAACTTAAATGCATATTGCTACATGATAGAAGGCAGTCTGGAAAGGCTACACACTGAGCAATTCCAAATACATGACATTCTCAAATCTAACTGTATTACAAATGTATAAACAACCTACTGAAGGAGGTGGGGTAGAGGGAAAGGTGCTGTCCTACATAACTCTGGACATGAGTGAAGGCAAAAAGAACTGCACATAAGCACTATACTTTAGTTGTTTCCCATGGGCGTATGGCTTAACAATTCTGATACTGTTATACCTGTATACTGAAATTGAACAATTAATTAAATGGATGGTAGTTTCAAGAGTCGAGTGTCCTCTGTAATTTCTGAGTAATAATTAGGTAATCTAAGCACCTTTAAAAAAATATATATATAAAATAACATTTATGTAAGAAAATGCACATATATGCATATGTATTTATATATCATTTTATAAATATTGGTATGTACTGTGAAATATTACAAATATTGGTATGTACTGAGGTAAAAATCTAAGGAAATCTGTAAATAATAATTTGTCAAGGTTGATTAATAGTAAAAAAAAAAAAGTACCATATTAATGTAAGATAATTAATGTAAGATTCAAAAATCAATGAAATTGAAAAAAAGAGAGAAATCAATGAAACCAAAAGACAGTTCTTAGAAACAGTCAGTGGAAACTGGGTCTAGTATATATGGGGACCCTGTATTATTGTCTCAACTTTTCTGTAAATTTAAAATATTCTAATAAAAGTCAATTTTTAAAAAATAAACAAAAAACCCAGAGAACAAACAGAAAACAAAAAAGAGTCATAATGATAAAAGGGTCAATTTACCAAGAAGACATAACAATCTTAAATGTGGATGTACCTAACAAAAGATCTCCAAAACACATAAAGAAAAACTGACAGAATTGAAAGAATAGACAAATTCACAATTATAATTGGAGAATACTCTCTCAGTAATAGAACTAGTAAACATAAAATCAGCAAGGAAGTGTAAGAACTGAACAACACCAGCCACCAACTAGAACTGATTAACATTTATAGAACACATCACTCCACAATAGAATATATTCATTTAAAGTGCATATGGAACATTCACCAAAACAGACCATACCTTGGTTAATAAAACAAATCTTAATTTAAAAAATTGAAACCATACAAAGTATGTTCTATGACCATAATGGAATTAAATTAGAAATCAGGACTGAAAAGATAATGGGAAAATTTTCAAATACTTAGATATTAAACATACTTCTAAACAATCCATGACTTAAAGAGGACACCTTAAAAGAAATTAGAAAATATTCTGAGCTGAATGAAAATGAAAATACAAGATATCAAAATTTGTGGGATGCAAATAGAGCAGTGCTTTAGGAACTTTTATAGCATTAAATGCTTATATAAGAAAAAGAAGAAAACTCTCAAGTAAGTAATATAAGTTTCTACCTTAAAAAACTAGAAAGAGAACAAAATAAGCAAAGCAAGCAGAAGGAAGGAAATAAAGATTTTTAAAAAATCAATGAAATTGAAAAAAAAGAGAGAAATCAATGAAACCAAAAGACAGTTCTTTGAAACAATCAATAAAACTGATAAATCTCCAGCAAGTTCACAAAGAAAAAAAAAAAGACACAAATTACTGATACCAGGAATCTATGAGGGAATTTCACTACAGACCCCACAGACAATAGAGAGTAATAAGGGATTATGACTCACCCCACCCCCACCCAAAATAAAACTCGACATCAGGGGTTCTTAACCAGGAGTCCATGAGCTTGAATTGAAATTCAAAAAAACATTATTCTTGTATGGACATGTTGGTGTGGGTGTGATAAATTTATTAAAAAATACAGCTTAGTATGAACTTAGTAAGGGGGTCCATGGTTTTCACCTGACTGGCAAAGGGGTTCATGGAACAAAAAAGGTTTAGAAACCCTGCTCTACATGCATGAGGACTTTGAAAAAAATAAAATGGATAAATTCCTCAAAAAAAAGAAAAAAAATAGCACTATCAAAACACACTCAAAATGAAAGATATAAGCTTAATAGTCTTATGACTATTAAAGAAATTGAATTTGTAATGAAAATCCTTCTGAAAAATCAATTTCCAGGCTCAGATGATTCACTAGCAAATTCTACCTAACATTTAAGGAAGAAATAACTCCAATTCTCCAGAAAAAAATAAATGGAGAAGAAATACTTCTCAACTCATTATATGAGGCCTGTATTTACTGTGCTACTAAAACCAGAAAAAGATAATATTTTTTTTAAAACTACAAATCAATATCTCTCACAAACATGGATGAAAAGTGCTCACAAAATACTAGCAAATAGAATCAAGCTATATATAAAAAGAGTAATAGACCACAAACAAATGGGGTTTGTCCCAGGAATGCAAAGCTAGTTCAAAATTCAAAAACCAATGTAATACAACCTATTACGAGTATGTAAAAGAAAAAAAAAATACATGATCATATTAATTTATACATAAAAGGTAGGCAAAGATGTCTATTCTCTCCATTCCTGTTCAGCAATATACTAGAAGTCCTAGCCAGTGCAACAAGACAGAAAAAGAAATAAAAGATATACATATTAGAAAGGAAGAAATATAATTGACCCTTTCTGCAGACAATATAATTGTCTATGTAAAAAATCTCAAGGAATCTACAAAAAAAGAAAGCTCCTCAAACTAACAAGTGAAATTAGCAAAGGCACAGGATAAACACATGATCAATATACCAAATCTATGCTATTTCTATATATCAATGATCATATTACTACTTATTGACAATGTATAAGTGAAAACAATCTAAAAATCATTTACAATAGCTCAAAGAAAGTAAAATACTTAGATGTAAATCTAGTAAATGTGTACAGTAATAGTATGCTGGAAACTATAAAACAAAAGAAATCAAGGAAGACCTAAATAAATGGAGAGACATCCATGTTCATGGATCGGAAGACTAAACACAGTAAAGATGTCACTCATCCCCCAAGTGATCTATAGATTTAACACAATCCAAATAAAACCCCAAAAGACTTTTTTTGGAGATCTAGCCAAGTTGGTTTTAAACTTCATATGGAAGGGAATAGAAAGCTAAAACAATCTGAAAAAGAAGAAAAATGTTAAAGGCATTATACAATCCAATTTTAAGACTTACTATAAAGCTATAGAAATTAAGACAGTATGGTATTTGTGCAGGGACAGACACAGAGATCAATGAGCAGAAATAGAGAATCTAGAAATAGACCCATACAAATTTGTCTATTTGATTTCTGACAAAAGTACAAAAGCAATTTAATAAAGAAAGACTTTTCAATAAATGATGTTGAAACAATTGAACATTCATATGCAAAAAAGAGCCACCACCTAAATCTCACACCTTATATCTAAATGTAAACATAAAAATATCAAAGTTTTAGGAAAAAACATAAGAAAATTCTTTGTGACCTGGGGTTAGACAAAGAGTTCTTAGACATGATGCTAAAAGCATGATTTATAAAAGAAAAAATTGATAAACTATCAAAATTAAAAAGATTTTTTTCTGCAAAAGACACTGTTAAGAGAATGAAAAAAACAGAAAAAAAGCTACAGACCAGGATAAAATATTTTCAAATGACATATCCAACAAAGGACTTGCATCCAAAATATGTCAAAAAAAAATCAAACAAAAACTCTCAAAACTCACCAGTAAGAAAACAAACCCAACTAAAAAATAAGTAAAAGATTTGAAAAGCCCCTTCACTAAAGAGGATATATAGAGAACAAATAAGCACATGAAAAGATGTTATATTCCAAGTGCTTACAAGAATGTGAAACAATTAGAACTCTCAGACTTTGCTGGTGAGAACGCAAAATAGTACAACTACTCTGGAAAACAGTCTGACAGGTTCTTAAAAAGATAAACATATACTTGCCACGTGGCCCTGCAATCCTACTCCTAAGTATTTATCCTTGAGTAGATGTTGGCAAACTATGAACCTCAGGCCCAATCCAGCAGTGGCCTAAATTCAGCTAGGCTCATTCATTTATGTATTGTCTACAGCTGCTTTCAAGCTATAACAGCAAGTTAAGTAGTTGCAACAGAGTTGAGTAGTTGCAACAGAGTTGAGTAGTTGCAACAGACCATATGGCCCAGAAAGCTGAAAAAGTTTCCTATCTGGCCCATTACAGGAAAGGTTTGCCAAGATTTGCACTAAGGAAAATAAAACATACGTAAATAGAAAAACTTGAACAAGAATATTTTAAGCAACTATATTCGCAATCACCAAAATCTGGAACCAACCCAAATTCCTTCAGTAGGTGAATGGATAAACAAACTGTAGTACATCCTCACCATGGAATACTACACAGCAATAAAAAGGAACGAACTATTGATATATACAACTTGGATAAGTCTCAAGGGCATTAAGCTGAGTGAAATAAGGCAGTCACATAAGGTTATATACTGTACAGTTCCATTACATGACGTACTTGAAAAGGACAAAGTTATAGTGACAGAGAACAGACCTAATATCTGAGGATTAATACACTTAACATAGTCTTACTCCATAAACTTATGGAATGGCATTTTGTTGTTATTGGTTCTAAGCTTCGATCCTTATTCTGCTCTCTTAATTAAATAAAAGGACAGGGCCTTGAACTCATTATGATTGGAATCACATTGAAGGCACATGAGAAATGGCTCCAGCACACCTCAGGAAAATTCGTAAATAATCCACCCTCACAACTCAAATCTACCTGGAGCAGTGTAATTGCTAGAGGCAAATCAGCTGAACTGCATTCCTAATTTGGGTCCCTCCTTCCAGTTTCTCATAATGATTTGTGAACACTGACAAAAAGCACACTAATACAAGGTCACTTACAGCTTGAGAAAGTACAAGAAGACACTGGACTAAACTCAGGAAAGTCAGACCTGCCATTTTTCCGCTGAATGCTCTTGGCCAAGTCATTCAAAATCTCTCCATGCCTGGATTTCCTCACTCAAAACCTGGATATTGTTTACATTCCTTTCCAGCTCAAATTAAGTTTATGCTATTATTACCCATTAACCCTTAAGTCAAAATATCTAGGAACTACATTCACCAAATCTTTTCAAAAAAAAAAAAAAACTGGATGAGGAAGCATTTATGCCCAAAAGAAAGCCAGAAAAGGAATATTTTCAGCCTTTTTATGAAATTTAAATAAGGAAAACTATTAGTTTCCCCCAGCATTCCTCCCTTCCCAAAGCAGCTTGAATGTAATGGTCTTTGAATATCCTATCAACCTCTAAAATCACCTATGGAGGATTTTCTCCAACAATTCCTGAGCACTTCTGCACAGTGGGGCTTAGATTTAGACTCTCTCATGTCCAGATTGCACATTAGGCAGTTAAGTTCAATGTAGTTGTGGTGGTTACAGACTAGGTCTTCTGGCATAACATTTAGAAGGATTTATGTCCTCTGTACTACACAAGCTCTAACAAAATGATCACAAACATTATCACCCAACACCAGTTTTGCATTTGGAAAACCCACCTGATATATATGGAGGACAGTATATAAAGGATATAAAGAACCACCCTCCAGGTGGCAACAGCAAAGTATTATTGTATTTCCATTTCCATTTGAATTGTATGCACAAAGATGGAAAAAAAAACACACACAAAAAAAAAAAACCCATGCAAGCCTATAGCTAGTCAATCTGTGTAAGTGGTGTTGCCTCTAATTATAATAAGCTTTCTGAAATGGAGAGCATGATTCACAGTGCTAAAAACCTGCTTCTGGCCAACAGTATTAAATTGTAATATTTCTTATACCCATTAAGCCCTTGCTAAGATGGGACAGAAATGGTACACTTTAACCACAAGTAAACACTGCCCAGGGATATTTCTATAGCTGACAGCTGTAGAAGCTCATGGCTAAAAACTTCTGCCATGCCAAAGAATCATTTGGACTACCAAAGAATCATTATATACACATTTATCTGTAGTGGGGAAAAAATATACTAGAAAAAAGAACTGAATACTAGAACTCTGGAAACATGATAACTCTGTGAGCCGTGATGTATCAAAAGAAAGGTTTAACACATTTCACCCAAGTAAAAAGGTATGTCCAACAAAATAATAGGCAAATAGGTTAAAGAAAATATTTACATGAAATATAACAAAGTTTAATATTTATAACATCAAAGTTCCCAAACTCATAAAAAATTAAGGCTTCAAGAAATAAATAAGAAACAAGATACACATAATTCACAGAAAAGGAAATAAACACTCAAAATGTTCAGCCTCAACTAATTATCTATGAAATGTGAGGAATCCTAATGCTTTCTGGGGCACAAACACTTGCTCCCTGTCTCCTTCCCTCTCATTCCCCGGTGCACAAGACCAGTACAGGTCAAGTGATAATGAATCCAACACCTTCAAAGGCAGGTGCATTGGTAACTTTTACAATCTCTTCTGCAAACAGCAGTGCAATGTGGCCCATGGAAGCACTTACTATAGTAGTGAACAGATAGAATTTATGAGTGTAACAACTGGGTGATGTTTAGGTAAATTATTGACTGTAAGATGTCTATCTTAAATGATAACTATGAAATAGAAATATGGAAAATATTTATGATAATGATTAAAAACCTGCAGGTACACAGGTTTGGGATGAATATTTTAATATCAAAATTAATTGAAACCACCTAAATGTTAACTAGTATAGGAATGGGTAAAATAACAAATAGTCTTTCTATAGAACACTAGGCAGCCATAATAAAGAATGCAGTAGGTCTTTATATTTGGGCATGCAAAGATGTCCGTGATATATTATGGAGTGAAAAAGGAAAGGGTAGGGGACTGTGGGAAGATGGCAGAGTAGGAAGCTCCAGGAATCAGTACCCCTACCAGAACAACTAAAAAACAGAGAGAGGAGACAAATAACTAAAATCAGAAATGAAAAGGGGTACACTACTACCAATCCTACAGAAATAAAAAGGACTATAAGAGGATACTATGAACAACTAACTGTATACTAACAAATTAGATAACCTCTATGAAATGGGCAAATTCCAAGTCCTACACTGACTCAAGAAGAAATAGAAGATATCAGCAAACCAATAACTATAAAGAGATTAAGTCAGTCATCAAAAAGCTCACAATGGAATATTATTCAGCTGTAAAAAGGAATGAAGTTCTGATACATGTGACATGGATAAACCTTAAAGACAGTGTTGAGTGAAATAAGACAAAAGGACAAATATTTTATAATCTCACTGATATGAAATAATTCACTTAAGCAAATTCCTTGCATCAGAAACTAGAATATAGGATATCAAGGGCCAGGGTGAGGGAGTTAATGCTTAAACTGTACAGAGTTTCTATTTGGAACGATGGAAAAGTTTTGGTAATGGATGGTAGTGATGGTGGCATAGGTTGTATATATGTTACTAGAATAATTTTTTTTTTAATCCATAGGACTATGTAACACAGTGAACCTAAAGTAAACCATAGACCGTAGATAATAGTACATTAAAATGTTCTTTCATCAATTGTATCAAATGTATCACACTAATGCAAAGTGTTAATAATAGGGTGATATATGGGAACTCATTATTTTAGGCATGATTTTTATGTAAACCTACAGCTTCACAAATAAATTTTTTAAAAAAAGAAAGGTATAGGACACTATGCATACTTTGATGACATTTTTTTGTAAAAAAAAAAAAAAAACACTATACTATATTATGTATGATTTGTTTTATATATATATGCATATACATTTTTAAAATATCTGGAATGATTTATATCAAACCATTAACAACTAAAGAATGAGCATGAGAACTTTCATTTTTAACTTTATGTACTTCTCTAGCATATATATTTTTACAACCTGCATTACTTTTAAATGAGAAAAAATCCAATTATTTGTATATTCAAACAAACTGAAACAAGCAAAAAATTAAAATAATGTTGAAGCACTGAAATTATAGGTGATGATATAAATGAAATTTCAAAGGTTTCTAAGTAAAAATTTTCTTTTAGAAATAAGTAGGTGTAACAGGTAGGAATGAGAATCAAGTATTTCACTGTTACTTTTATTCATTGGAGGGATGGTCACAGCTGTCCATCTGCAGATACCTACAGACTTCAGAAACCTTCTAGGATGTGTAGGTGAAAGCCTGTGAGAATACAAAGCAAACCTTCAAAACCATGCTGACCATGCAGAAAGCAAGCTGCTAAGGAAAATTTCAGTGATAGTCAGTGTTCCAAGTAACAGCTTCAAGGTCACAAAAATCTAGCTCTCAATTCAGGTTTCTGCTTGCTTTGGAGAACAAAAGCAACAAGAAGGGTCGTTGTGTAGTTTCCTTTTAATGACTTGTTCTCCCACCAGCACAATGTAGAAATGTAATCAATGCATGAATCTGAAAAATTAAAAACATTCTTAATGAGTTTCCTGGCCTTGTTCTGAGTATAGGTATGAGCAAAACACAGCCTAAGCCCCAATTCTCATGGTAATGGAGGAAAAGAGGAGTGAATATTCCAAAGCAGTGGGTAACATAAAAAGCCCTTATGCTTTTATGAAGCTCTGCTTTGCAAAGGAACTCAAAATACTTCAAAAAGAATGAAGACAGCAGGCTTTGGGGTCTGAGTCCAGGAACACAACCAAGGTCCCCCATAACCCCCCAAAACTGAGCACAGACCCTACAACAACTTGAAGCCGTGTCAGGGTGCCTCCGTCTAAGCCACTCCATAAACAGGCAGGGAAAGGGAGGGCACTCGCTCATCTGTGTTCTTGCCTCCATTTGGCAAATATTTACTAAGTGTTTACTATGCGTCCAAAGAAAAGCAAGTCCCTACCACTGCTTTCAGTGGCTTACATGCAAGTGAAGGGAAGCAAATCATTAAAAAGTCAAAGACAAAAAATAATTTCACATAACATTCAGTTTATGAAGAAAACACCACAGGGTGATTTGCTCAAGAGAAATGGGTGGGGGATGCTGGCTGGGGATCAGGAAAGGCACTTCTGAGAGGGGACTTTTGAGCTGAGACCTGAACAAGGGAAGGGGGGTGGTGTTGTCACGATCTGGGCATGTTGGAGGACCCTGAGGACGGCTGTAGTTGGAGTGAGCTGAATAGCTCCCAGGGGGAGCGAGGGCCAGCAGGGGTCAGACCTTTACACAGCTGGCAGGGCGAAGAGTTTAGATCTCCCATTTAAGTGCAATGGAGGACAACTGGAGGATTTTTAAAGGAAGAGAGTGAGGAGATTTACTTTGTCATTCAAAAAGATAACTCTGAGATACTACGGGGGGGTAGAACGAGGTTGGAGGGGACTGGAGGCAGGAAGACCTACAGGAGGCAGCTGCAGGGATGCCGACGAGACAACAGAGCCCAAAGCAGCCGGGATAGGAGAGAAACGGGCAGAGGACGGACACGTTTTGGACTCTTGCTAAGAGAACTTGTAGAAGGGCTAGTTCAAGAAAAAGAAAAAGAGGGAAATCAAGGATGTCCTATACAGAATCTCAAGTCTTACTTTGGAAGGAATGGTTTTTAAAACAATTACTTTCCTGATCCAAAGATCAGCAACACAGTGTCTCTCTGTAACGGGGACAGATTTTCCTGGTCTTCCAAACATTCCCCTCTGGTGAGCCACAGTCAGCATCTGTAGGTCAGCCACCTGCACTCCACCGTGGAATCAGTCCATAGCAGAGAAGTAAGAGACACTAGACCACTAGACAAGTCCAAATCTCTTCATACATAAAGATGTCAGGAAAGGCATCAGAAAAGAATGAGAAGAATATATGCCAAACTCATAAAAGTAGATGCCTGTATCATGTAGACATGATAGAGGCAAGACCAGAATGGGGCTGTTGGTCAAAAAGGCCTTTATCGATGATGGTCTATCTTAGTGATAATTATTCATATACTTTCAAAGTATGTATATAGAAAAAAAAGGACTAGCTGTAAATATGCCTAAAATGTTAAAAGTGATTCATTCTGGGATTCAGGGAGATGAGCAATTACTCTTCTCCCCTTTATACTCTGCTCCCAAGAAGAAAGCAAAGGGAATAATTTGTTTGTTTTGATCTCTTGGTATTGCCAACCTGAAATCCGCCAGTACTCCAGCAATAAGAGATCCTGGGCTTCAAAAGAGTAAGGAAGAGCAAGGAGATTTCCAACGAGCTTTCGTAGCACTCTATGTCTAATAAGCAAATTACAGCTCACCTGTGCCACACCTGGGCAACCTGGGGCTTCTCTGGGAATCAATGTGCACCAACCACACTCCTACAGCCGAGAACAGGGAGATGCTGAGTGGTCAGGCGACAGGCCCAGCCTGTCCAGCTCATAAGGGGAAAAACCAGGAGTCTCAATTTCTGACTCCCGCCCTTTCACCATGCCCTGCTCCCTCTAGGGTGCTACAGAAGATACCAGAGATGTTCTGCCTCCACAACTCCTCAAGTCCCCTGTGCCAGGCAAGCACCAACCTCTGGGCCTCAGGAGTCCTCCAGGCATGGTCCTGTCTGCAGGACCCTAGGCCACCCCTGCCATTTTTGTTCACTGGCCCTCCTCATTTCCTATGTGTATCGTGGCGGCACATTTTGCGTTTTGTTACTATCAGTCAGGAGCAACACAAGATGCCCATAGCTTTGACCACCCCTTCCCAGCCCTGGACTCAAGGGACAGTTTCCAAACTGCCTCTCAGACTTGAGCATCCATCAGAATCACCAGCAGAGCTGGTTAAACCCAGATTGCTGGCCCCATCCCCAGAGTCTCTGATTGAGTAGAATTCCTATTTCTAATAAGTTCCCAGGTGTGGAGGGCTGAATGATGGCCCTCAAAGACAGCTAGGCCCTAATCCGTGGAAGCATTGGAGATTTCCTTACATAGCAAAAGGGACTTTGCAGGTGTGATTAAGTCAAGGATTTTGAAATAGGGAGATTACCCTGGATTATCCAGGTGGGCCCCACATCCCCACTAGGGAGGCAGGAGGCTCAGGGCGAGAGAAAAGCAGGTAATGTGATGACAGAAGCAGAGGTTGGAGTGATGTGGCCACAAGCCAAGGAAGGCCAGCAGCTCTCAAAGCTGCAAGAGACAAGGAACAGCTTCTCCTCCACAGCCTCCAGGATGAACCAGGCCTGCTGATGCCTTGATTTTAGCCTCCTAAGATTCAGTTTAGACTTCTGGCCTCCAGAATTGTAAGAGAATAAATTTCTGTTGTTTTAAGCCATGGGTTTGTGGTAACACGTAACAACCTCCATAGGAAACTAGCAAAGCAGGTGGTGCTGGCCTCGCTGGTTGGGGTACACTCTGAGAATTGCCGTACCTCAGCGATCCCTGGCCATACTTCATGCAACTCTGAGGATCAGGGTCTGTGGCAAGAGTCTCCTGGAAGACCTGACCATGATTCTGAGCGGTGGGCTACAATGTGAGATGCACCCCATAACTCCCTGCTCTTTGACTCCCAGGACACAGCCATAGGCTACGGAGCTGACCTCCAAGCCTGGCTTTGCTGCTCAGGAGCTCTGTGGTCTAGATCAGTCCCTGGGCCTCAGTTTCTGCATCAGTCAGGGATAACC